>NMRA01000907.1:0-18058 GCA_002633005.1 Phoronis australis
CGGTTTGGAACCCGTATCCGGACGCGGCCTAGCCGCGTTCGATAGGACGTTGGATTCGATCAGCACTGTACATGTAAAATATAGAATTGATTGTTTGGTTTTATCTGGCTAGACACGCGTGTCTGTCGCTGGGCAGATCCATGCCACGGGCAGTTCAACATGGCCGTGGTGGATTACACGGCTAGAACTCTCCTTTGTCCCGGAGATAAGAAAGCCCGTGACCTCGTTTGGGGAATCAGACATATTTTGTGTTTCTCATTCAAACTGGGAAGGCGAAGAATTTCAAATTCCGTATCCAAGGGTATTTGTCCTGTTTAACAAACTTTCTCACGTCGGAGTTGCAGCCCCCAGAGTAGCAGTAATACTTCGTTGGCTTTGGAAGCTCGATTAGACAAATGCAACCGAGAGAAACTTTTAGAAAATCAGACAACAACAAATAACATGTGAAACTCCAATGACACGAAAAATAGGTAGCAAATATGCTATTCGGATATTTATAGCATTGTGGTGAATACATGTACAGGGAGATCTTAGTGTCGCTGTGTAATCCGGGACTGCCCTTTTTCTTAGCGTTTAGCTCTGGAGGTCAGTGCTGTATTGGTGGAATTAGAGTTCAGTGTGCGCCCAGATGCCGGTGATTTGATCATTTACATGTATATATGCTAAAAATAATATGTTACTTAACAAAGGGCTGGATTGGTCATCAGACTATTTCCCATATCATCCGTCTTATTGCACCTTAGTAATCTTTACACAGGTGATTGAAGTTAACTGTTGAGGCTCAAATGAAGTTACCAATAGGTTATAGGTCATTAGTAGGAGCAGTCTCTAGTAGATCACCGGTTATGAGCGCGAGCGCCCTCAAGGAACGGGGGACTGTACCTTCGGACAATTTGTCATTTTTGTTTCTGAACACTGTCATTGCCTGTACCTGTAAGGATAGTGTCAGTAATGAGCTTTCATACCGTGACCTTACCTTTACAAGAGCATAGCTGAGCGAACTTTTGATATTCTTGTTGAAAAGGCTCTTGGTATACTTGGCTTGTTGAATGTTGACACACTGATGATGCTTCACGGCATACATGTATGTACACGAGCATTGTCCAGAGATTGCTCTACTTTTAAACTACTTAAAGCAACATTACACATGTGCATCCTAACAATAAATGTGTTTTGACTTAGGCTACTTTCACGGTGCGATCTCAATTTCATGAGCTTGGTCTTTTCGACCACAGAAATCATTTCTAGACTAAATAAGAAAGAATATAACACCAATTTTAATGTTAAGTAGACTAAGCTAAATCCTGTTTTTTACAGAAAGCAAAGGTTTAATGCTGGCTTCAAAAAACCATTTAAATCAAAGATGAACTGTAGGTTGCACTGAACGCTGTTCAGCATAATTATGCAGTTGCCACGATTTCAGGTTACAAAAACATGTATTGTAGAGTTTCTAGGATGAGATCCGTAGACGCAAGAATATGCCGAAGGAATGTAGTGAGACCACGAGCTTCGTTTTTAATACACTGTGGTATCTCGCGAAGTCTTGCGCGTTCTTTCGTTTTCATGGGGTTTGCACGTCTACGGATTCCAAGGTAAGACATTGTTTATCTCATTTCCTGATCTGCGAACCAATTCAGTCGAGCTTGCTTCTAAGCTGCAGCCTGGGTAACCAGTGATAATTTATTGATAATGCACTTCTAATTATGTTTAACTCAGTTTGACGCAGTGACATATCAGACATATCAGTGGACGTGCACACAATTGTTTTCACTAGATTTTCATTTCTAACAGCTGTCTGCAGAAAATTCTGACAACATAAGGCCATTGGTGGTCAGACTTTAAGGTTACAAGTACCCCTAATTGTTAAGCTGTATCTAATTAACTAGCCCCTGGCAACCTGTGAAAGACATATTGTTTGAAAGTTACAGTGTAAAAGAGTTCATCTATGTCATCCACAACACTGTTGCATTACTTTGGTGCCATTAGTCGGCATTTTGGGTGAAAAAATCTTTTGAAAGGTACATGTATATTTATATCGAAGTAATCCTGTATCATTAAGACTTTGTACAACAGACCTTTGGCAAATTTGCTCAAAAGCAATGTCTGAGATTTTGAATGAAAGAAAATGTTTACTTTCTAATCTGAAAAATATGCTTATTTACAATCACTTTTTCAAAAATACCGTGACTCTTAATGTAAAAAACATAGCGAACCAATCTAAGCTCTAATAAAAAATCTGAGACACGGTTTTTCTATTGATTGGTGGTGCTGTCTGCTCTTTACCAAGAAAACGTGGTTCTAAGTTACCAGGTTGACCAAACAAATAAAAGCGCCGTTTTGTCTGAAGCCCACTCACCATTTTGCACTCGTATGTGTATGATTAAATTGTCCTTGGTAGCTGACACCGTGTATCTGTATGTGCCAAAGGTCAGATGTCAGGAGGTGAAAGAGCAGTGTATTTGTGTGAAGTTGGCATCAGAAGATGTTACTGTTTTTAAGTTTGTTTTTTTGTGTCGGACCCTCTGTCCACCAAACCATTCTAATGGTGATTGTGTTAATTGGCATGCACCGTTCGGACTGGTGTGTTGCTAATGCAAAGGGGATGGATGACAATTATTTTCTGACAATCTTGACTACTGTGGCATGTTTTTTTACAACCATGGCTGTACCTCCTAAACACTTTGCAGTTTTTTATTAAATTGAGCATGTGTATTTGTATGAAGTTGACAACGAACGACAACGACTTTCAGATGGATCCGACAAACAAATTGTGCTTTCCTAGTGTCAATTTTTTTGTGTTCTCCTCTACTTCTCTGAAGCTGTTTATTGGATTTTTATGAAATTTTGTAAATATCTTTCTCTTGAAACAATGACATGTTTCTGTTTACAGATTGGTTCAACATATTTTGCGCCATCTAGAGGTCATTTTTCTGTTTTTTGGCAATCGCTTTTCTATCAACCAAACCACTCTCAGTCCAAGGATGATTGTGAAAATTGGCATATGTGTTTTTGGTATGAAGTGGACGGTCGACGAAGATTTTCCAACGGCTTCAAATATTGTGGCGCCTCCTAGTGGCAGTTATGTTTTGCGCCCATAGCCACCTAGTGCAATTTCATTTTCTTCCGTTTTCCTCGATTTCTGATAAGTTCTTTGACGGATTTGTATGGACCTATACCTGGAAAGATTTGATATAGTTTGCACCATCTAGTGGCCATTGTCATGAAACAAATATACACCCCTAGTAGCACATCGTTTGCCGTGCATTCATGGGTGCATTTCAACGCCCGATGCTCTTTATAACAGGAGAAATAACACTATGAACGAAGTGTCTGGAACGACAGGTAAAAAAGCATCAAATGCGTCAACCTGCTTTACTTTCCTACTACTGTCTTTCATTAATCAGCGCGTAAGCTTAATATTTGTTTACTTATCCAGTGCATGTGATAGAAAACCATCGTCATTTTATCTGAACTCCTTTTAGAACAAGCTGGATCCTTCTTCGTACGATACATATTAATCAATATGTGAATAAAGATACGTCATTCCTCGTTTTTGGCTTTTTCGTTTGATGTTTTTTTTATTTGTTCACGAGTGTATTGTTAGCTAACCTTTTGCCTTTTTTAATTAAACATGTTACAACCTGTTTGCTGGTCTTTTTGTGGTGTGACATTTTCACTTTTGCGTCCCTACCAAAATGTTAAATTGTAATTCCCGAACCAATTATTGAGGATAGGATCCCAGTATACCCCGGATTCTGATAGGACCTATTGAATTTAGTTTCTGAGTTTCTGTTTAATTCCCATACTGGAGTCCCTATTAGAAACTCACTACGATACTATCGAATTTTGTACAAATTTCTAGAGGACATCCTTTTGGATTCTCAAGGAATTCCTTTAGAAACGTACTAAATAGTAGCCGACTAGGAAAAGCTTGCAGTTGGAAAATAAGCAAAGTAATGAGAACTGTACCAATTTCGGACACAATGTGAAACAAGTTATGGACAACATTAATTAGTAGTTTCCATGTTCACGTTTGGTACCCCACCTGCACGTACCGCCAGGTAAAGTTTTAAAGAATTGAGGGCATTCACAACAATGTGAGAACCCGTTGAAAAATGAAGAAAGGGGTTTTAGGAATTTACCGAATTTGGTGGGAGTTTACTGTACATTAAAATGTGTTGAATGGGCGTGCCCCAGACGCTGTTTGTTAGTTCAATAGCATAAGCCCTTGTAACATAGAAACCTGAGCCTAAATGACATCTCATGTGAAAACGAGAAATGAATAGACGAGGCGAGATTTCTCTATAGGAACTCGTTGACTACTTGACCTCGAATTTTATGACGTACATGTAGGAAACGCAATAGTAATGCAGACGTCGGGAGTATCATTTACTTACAATTTCAAGTATTTTTCATTCATGGTATTGTTCCTTTGCACTGTTTTTTTCTTGGCCTCAAAACCTTAGGATTAGGACTAGAGTGGAACAAATGGTTACACATGTAATTTGTCAAATATGAAAGAAATATATCTTGGCGGCGTACAAATGTTACAAAAGCGACTACGTCTCACCTATGCTTCAGTGGAAATGTTCATACTTGTGCTCCAACCATTCTAGTGTGTCGCTTGCATGAAAAATCTAAAGCGTTCCTTGACATGATTCTCCGGGGTATTGTTATAGTTCAAAATAGATTTGTGCCTCATGGATCAGTTGTTCCCTGTAAACTTGACTGTGTCACCGTATGTAAACTTTTGAAACCATAAACTCTCAATTTTTCACGCCATTCACGGTCAATACAGACGCAACCGGCAAGCTCATCTAATACAAATTCTGTTCGTCCATTTTCATGTGACGTTATCGTGTACATTACACCGTCGTAGAGAAACAAGAAATACATAGAATGAGCGTGACGCAACCATAGGTTTACTGAGTTATGTCTCTTGCAAAAAATATCTCCTTAGTTTAAAGGAAAATGCCACCCGATTTAATTAGTCTTTTTTGCCGTCTTAATCGGTCTATATCCACATCGCCTCGCATACGGTCGAACTTACCTTGCCAAGAGGTGTCGTGTTAACCTGTGACGAAGGTGAGAAATGACGCTAGCGACGTCAGTGGTTTACATGTATATGCAGAGTGAATGCCGCTATGTTGCGGTGCATCGTTCCCGCTTGTCCGAATTATGCAGCTGCGAGTAAAGCGGGTATATAGTTTTTCTTTACTTCCTCGAGAGTCCGAAATGCTTAGAAAGTGGCTCATGGCAGTGAAGAATGAAATGTACGCTGTAAATAGCAAGTATGAGGCCGTGAAACATCTCCGTGTCTGTGGCCTGCAGACGTCGATCGACAGTGCCTGACAAATGCCGGCTAACCAAATAACTCCATACGTTCCGTTGTCTGAGCTTGTTTCTTTTTTCACTGTGATATATATTTATTGAAGGATACACAGAACATACAAAGAAATAATAACAAACCCAGAAACTGCGAAGCATTATATCTGGGTTGTAAACAATTCATAAATGAAACTTTTATACATAGAGGTATATACAATTAAGTAGTATCTAAAATAAGTATTCCAATACTTAGACATGCTATTATAGATATATAGCTTGTTCACGGTGCCTCTCTAGTATTTGTTCATCACTGTATTCCTGTTGGAATTAATAGCCTGTAAAACTTAACGATCCACCTGCGAAGTCGTGACTGA
This sequence comes from Phoronis australis, assembly GCA_002633005.1. Lineage (NCBI taxonomy): Eukaryota > Metazoa > Phoronida > Phoronidae > Phoronis > Phoronis australis. The sequence goes on from NMRA01000907.1 coordinate 5,703, forward strand.
TGAACTCTAGCTCGTCCTAAGTCGGGATTGCAAGTTGCCATGTTAGCGTTTATTACTGAGCGTTCTGTTTCAAAATGAATTATTCTCACCGTAACCAATACTTATATAAAACTCAAACAAAGTCAGTCTCATTAGATGAAATTTGTAATGCCCTTGGAGTGTTCGTGAGTGCAAATGATTTGAGAAGCCAGCAATGAATAAATCACTGTGTTACCGGCTTTAGGTGCAATAAAACTAATTCATGATTGACGGGACACCGAGGCCGTATGAGCTCATGATAATTTAGTGTTTGCTGGCAGAAACTGTTGTGAAACAACTCGATTTCCATCCCAAGGCCAGGTGTTAGGGGAATCTTTATTTACATTTAAAATACTAAAATAATGATTGTCAATGTACAACTTCTGCCCTCAGGTGCTGTGGCCAAAGCGGAACAGAATTCGCGGGCCCCTACGAGTAGGTAGATTTGCACTTCCGTGGCTATTTCACCAACATAATCACGTGAACATTACTTTGGCTCACTAATATAGTATTTTCTTGCCTGGAAGTTTAGTTTCCACTGAACTTTGGCTGGTTTTTGTTCGTGAGGTTTGTTCAGTTTCCGAGCCACTGACCGGGATAACGGCGGAGTCAATCCGGCCGGCTGCGACGGGTCTGATCAGGCTCCAAGTCATTGGCCAGGATAACAAGCGTTTTGTGTTTAGAACTCAAAAATAACAAGTCTAAACAACACAGATCTACGTTCTCCTGTCTGTATCTCACGGAAACTACTTCGAGATTATCTCCAAACAGACCCCATGCAAACTCCTGCTACGGAGTTGGCCTGCCGAAGTTTGTAGGCTAAGGTGTGTCCAAATACCAATAAATCCGTAAGAGCGAAATGAAACAACACGTTTTTATAAGAACTCGGTGTATTTTCAAGGGTTTTAATACGAAGTTTGATGATTTATTAGTGTTAAACGATGACTTCAAGCGATAAGCTGACACCAGTAACCCGTGTTGTGAACTGCTGAACAGACTGCGTGTGAAACCGATGACGTCATTGGATAATTTTAACAATGACGTCTTTGTACAATTTGATCACCTCCGTCTGCCGTCAGGTGTCAGGTATCGCAACCGTATGTGTCGTTATGGAGTAGAACTACTCGATCTAAACTGATACAAATTAGGTTGTTTTTTGGGTGGCATGCTCCTTTAATGGCGATAGCCTGGATGCTGGTGACGAGTAAACAAAACCCCTGGTTGCCGTACAGGCTGAACACGTTAAGAGTGTGTTTGTTCAAAATACTACTTTTATTTAGCAGAACGATCATATATGATCAAAACCGAGAAATCTAGTCAGTGAGGGTTATAGAATTATTTTGAAAACCGTTGGACTTCTTGGCCATAAGATTGGTAATGTGGTGGTAAAACATCGATCACTTTGCGTATATCCAGTTTTGGCTGCAACCTGCTCCTGCGCAAAGTTAGGAAGGTATTGTCATTGCGCCCATTACCACAGCTCTAACCCAACAATATGCAATAGTGTTACCAGTGTTACTGTAGTAGAAACGAAAATAACTTTTCAGTTAAACTGATCAAAATTAACATCTATTTACATATTTACAAACATGTTGTCAAGTTACACAAAACTTGGGACGAAGACAGGGTCGAACGTCATCACCAACAGTCCAGCACTTGAAACCTTTGGCATCTTTAGTCTTCATCACCAAACCGTCCTCACGAGTTCCGCAGACTCCACCAAAATAACACAGTCAATCTCTATGCACTAGACGCTTCTGTCCACACCGCTGTAAAGGCTCACCACATTAGCAAATAACGCTCAGTACTTTGAAATTATGTAAACAAAACATAAGAAAGTACAGCCTCAGTGTTCAGAAAACAACTCACCTGCTCACGATCGCCGACCAGCTACAGGTAGAACTCTTCGATAAATTCAAAACTGCCCCCTAGCGGGAATACCTAACACCAGTCTCTAATGAATGATTTAGGACAGCACTTTGGTTAATCTTGGAATGTTCTTTAACTCCTACACAAAACAAGTAACAGAACTTTTAACGAACCAATGGTTGAGTGAAAATTATTGCCTTTGCACCAACAAAAAGATCCACCATCCCACAATTCATCTACACCTATTCAAGTTTGAACTTTTATTTTTGACTATATTTGCTCTGTATAAGACACTTTTAACATTCCAATTCCCTCCATATATGTAAGTGGAATAACCAATATTTATGATAACTGTGAGTTGTTTTATCGAAATACGCGATATGCAAGCCTATTTATACGACAGTTTGCATATGGAGAGCTGAACAATTGACAAGTACTGTTCAATGTACGCGGTCAGCAACAGAATGTATTGGATTGGATTTTTACAAGATAACGTTTTCGTATTTTAAACTTTATTGCACGGTTACATGTAAATTCTGTCCAGAAATCGAATTATCAAAAAAGCATTTGGGCAACAGGTAAACATTGCATGAAATTATTATTACAGAAACAATTGGCATTAATCAGTTACACACATGCGCGGGCGCCCACAAACACACACACGCACACATACACACACGTTAAGCTACGCAAATACGAGTAGTTTTTCGAAAATCTTGTTAACGCACCTGCTGTTAGGCAAAGCGTTTCATTTATAGTTGCAGAACAAACACTCAGGAACAAAATGTCACATCTTTCCGTAAAACCTAATTTAAGCAACCACTCCAAGCATGCTATTTGATAGCTTGGCGAAAGTGGTTCTAAGACTGGAGGCAAAAAGACATCAGAGGCCAGACTTATTCCCGGTATCCGGGCAAATGGCCACGGGTCTGTGCATACAAATACTGGCGAAGGTAATTGTCGTTTTTATTATTAATTGTGCCGAGAAATCCATAGTTGTTTAGAACAGTAGCTCAGTAGACTCACTTGTTGAGCAAATATATCAAAATGAAAATTGAGCAATGTACTTATGATTGATTTGATGACTACAACACTCGGTCAAAACTGAGTCGACCAGACAACCGGAAATTCACAGTGCAAAATCTACGACTTGTCTCAGGGTCGCACGCTCTAGTAAAACCAAAGAAGTTACTGTCTCTGATAATGGATTACATTGGTCATGTGGGGTAGATGACTTTCCATGGCTAGAGTTCGATGATATTTATTAGTAAATATCGGGGACCGCCTATTTCTGTCAAAGATCGTCTGATTATAAATCCTTATGTTCGTTAAAATTAAAAATCAAAACCTGTAAAATCAACGTTTCAATTCCAGAAAGCTAACCTGAAACGATAAATACAAGGATCCACAAATTTACAAACCATTTCAATTCAAAGCCTTAATTCGGTGCATACAATCACAAGTTACTCCTGTCAGCAGTCAGTAGGGCATAGGTTGATCAACGATATCGAAATCCAAAGAATAAAAAAACAACTTCCTCGCGCTGTGGTTGTATAGCGTAGAGGCGCGTTCCCTTGGTGATACCTAGGAGAAGCCCTTCCAGACGAAAGTTGCACCGAATAATACGGAAAAAGGTGCCGTGAACTAACTCCACCTAGGAAAATGAAAAACTCTGATTCCAAACCCGGGTACATGGAGCTCGCTAGCATTGGAAGGCAGTTTATCCAGGAGAAAGAAAACTCTGATTGCAAACACGAATAGGCAGTTCTCGTAGCCTTGGCAGGCAGTTTGTAAAACCAGGGGCAAAAGATGCTCCTTACCACCGAACAGCACATTCTCTACGAGAGGGAAACTCGGATAAAACACCAACGCTGAAGTCGTATACACTAGGCCCCTGTGGCGCGTAATGTCAATGCAAAGCACATACGTCATCATGATGGTCTATGCAGATTTGACCGTTTGACGAACGAGAAGAAAAAGAAGAAAACCAACTTCATAAATTACATGAAAGCGTGTTCAAACAACCCCGCAGCATCCAGGTACTCGAGGTACAGGTACTATCACGAGCCGTTTTTGCCATTAACTTTCACTTCATTTCCTATGGTTCGCAATGCATCTATCGGCTTGTACATGTATACTACGCCATTAAGTACATGTACGCACAACACGTCCATCTGGAAAGCGCGAGATTAATCTTGCTCCACAGGTAAATGTATTGATGGCAGTTTACCGAAAACATAAGCCAGTTTAACCTAGCTAAACATCTTCAGCTGTGGAAACTGTTGATTCGGACTTCTACACTTGCCAACAGCCCACCACTTTTGAATGTTTCCATACGTTTTGCAGTTAAGATTCCCTTGGTGAATTTTGTTGCAGAGCTGACAAAAACTGGTCATGTATTTGTTTTCTTCGATACCTTTGGTAAAGTAATTTCGTTTCCAGTCAAAGTAGCTGTTAAACAACGTTTCGTTAACAGAAACCTTATGGATATATCGAGCCATCTCTTCTATCGATGCGTAGTCAGCCACGTTGATGTAGCTATTAGGCGGCAATATCTTAGAGTAGCTGGCACCTCCATAAACAATTGGTATTAAACCGTAAGGTTTGTAAGACTTGAAAAGTTTTTCAGTGGCATAATCGTCACACAGGCTGTTCTCAAAGGCTAAGTAAAACTTGTACTGTCCCGTAAGTTGTTCTTCGCAGTCTTTATTGCACGGCGCTTTACTGCACGCACCAAAAATATCCACTTTCGTATATTTTTTAAGATGTGCAACGACCTCTTGTCGGCGACTTGGTGGACTGCAATTGCTAACTAACCAAAGGATGTCTTTTGTCCTATTTTTGAATGAATTGTGAAGTTTTAGTAGCGTTCTTGGTCCTTGTCTCTTGATAAATCTTCCGTAGGGCACTGATATGTCGGAATCTGGGCGGTAGGTCATAGTATAATTGAACATGCCTGCGAAACGATTCAGGTTAGGAGTGTGAACTGGCGATTCCAGTAAGAAGAATACGACGTGTTGCCATGGTTGTCGAGGACTCGGTAAAGTTGAAACCGGATTCCTTGGGTGTATTATAATCGCCTTGCTTTCATTAAATCGCGATTTCACATTTGTAATTTCACACGTCACGTTGCACTCTGGGAGATATTTGTTTTTTCCCACCCCTATGTTCCATTCAGCACTTGAAAAAAAATCCGTCCAAAAAAGAATTACCGGCGGCTTCGGTTTTCTTCTCGGTTTCATGAAAGTGTTCTTTTTCTGCTGATTGAAGATTTCTGAAATAAAAATACGATTTAATTTTTTTAGAAGCCATATAGGGCCAGAACGTAAAAGTTGCTCATCATTTAAAATTTACAGCTAAGAAAAAATGTGCCATTCTCGGACGAAAACGACATTGAAGAAAAACGTGCACATTTGATGGCATTGCAAAAAGAAGAAAATTCAAGGTCGCATGTTAAGAACCTATGCTAACTAAATTGCCGAGGGCGAAATTTGATCTAGATATTTTCACTTGTACATCAAGAAAACATTTTTTCCTGTAAGCACATGACCATCTACTGTACAATGGAGGGCAGACAATGCAGACGCACAAGGGAAACGCAGAATGTTTATAGGCGCCCACCGTGCACAACCAACTATATGTTTCTTGGAGTGTTATCATGTATGGACTGCTTGTAGCACAAAGAGACAAAAATTGGACCAAGCAGGATAGCTGCGAAAGCCAATATTGACAAAGACCTCATAACGTGAAATTATCGTGATAGAATTTCAGGGTTTGCAGGGACTATAAACTTGACACGCCTTTATCAACGATTTCAATAGTTCGTTACACATTCGACTGAGGGGGCAATAAACATGATACGTACGCCTGGTCTGGCAATGGAACTACTTTTAAGTGAACGATGAGATGCCTTGAACGTCAACACCACATCCATGCAGTATGTGAAACCTCTTTCGGTGGCATTATGTTTCTACAGTACAGCACTTTTTTAATTAAGTCTCTTTAGTTAAACTAATGTATACAGAATTAGAAGTTCAGGAAAACCACAATCGAGTCGCTGCCGTTGATAACGTTGAATCGCTGCAATATACTTTTGCTACAATTCGTTTTTAGCGAACACTGTTACAGAACTTGTAACACATGCGTGTTTGTGGATGGTATAACCACCAAATATCTCTGTCTCAGTCGAACAGCCGTTCAGCATTGATCGTAATTAGATAGCCTTAAAAAGTTCACGATAATTCTCGTGGAAAATAGATGGAATTTTGAAGCAAAAACTTTCGGTAATTTTTCAACAATTTTAGTGTCATTTTCGTCCAACCTCCTTCCAAATTTAAGCCAGGACTGCCGTCAAAATCGTTAACTCTTAAAATTATTGTGTCGATTTTCATCGGGATTTTCGCTTTACGACAAAAATGTATCTGCTTGAACACGGTCACCCGTCGATCTAATTTTGAAACGGCAAAAAACGACGAAACTTTACAGTTCACACAAGTGCTCACGACACCCACGAGAACGGACTACATGTACTTAGAATACTGTGGCACAGCGCAATCTAGCGGATTCCTAAAGTCGAGAAATTTGTTACTCGGGTTTATTGATATTCCACTCTAACTTTTGTATATTTACCTTGAAATTATAAGTGTAAATTAAATTTTAACGGATATAAAATTCAAAACAAATGAAATCGCTTTTTCCTTAAAGAACAATCACAAAGTTTGACAAGTATAGAGATAGACAGTAAACACAATTGACTAGTTAGAATCTGCGAAAAACTGGTAGCTGCCATTAATTCCAAATTTCCTGTTAGAGCCGCCACTAGGAATTTTTGTGGTAGTGAAATCCGCTTGAAATATATTCCTCCTAGCACCTTAGGGCCACACACCTCTGTGTGATTGAAACGTGTCAATCGCTTTTCTAGATATCCAGAAAGGTTGGCCAAAAAAGTACTAAAAAGACCACAAAAACAAAATGGCCATGAAGGAGTGTTACTGAGGATGAATTTTCTTAAAAATCGACTTGTTTCGGAGCATTTCCATCACTCATCCTAATTAAGGAAATGCTCTTCCCCCAAAGGTTCTGAAAAAGCCAGTTATTGAGACCAAAACGACACTAGGGGAAGCTTCAGAGACTTGATTCTGCCTGAAAATGGACTTGTGCAGGCACGTTCTTGTCACACACAACTCAGTCAAGTTCCCTATATAATGGAAATGTCACCCCCACCATAAACACTAAGAAGCCCAACCCTCCAGCGCTGAGAGGTCTCAAAGTTCCCAGGAGCAGAGAGAAGGCGCTGTTTCGCCGCCTGATGACACATAACGGTGTTCTCCCGTTGAGTTCAACTCGTTAGGTTTTGTAGCAACAAGTAGCCAATATCTTACACGTCCACTCTGACATTCATGGTTCGAGTGTCAGCTCTACTTTGTTCGATTATGGCTCTAATCTCTGATCAGATCATATCTAGCCTGACTACTCTGTGCTGTTAAAAATAAAAGTCTAGTTATATAATATTTGAGCATAAACCAATAACATTTCTGAATTCCTCGTCAATTGGTGATCATGTTTAGGTTTTGAATCACCAAAATCGCCCAACTACAACTTACCTTATTCGGTAAACAGTAAGAAAAAATAAAAAGAAAACATAACTTGACCATCAATCAGCTGGCTTTACCTAACCATGCGTTTATCATATCATCAAGAATCCTTAACCTGTTTAAAAGATAAAGAGATCTAAGGAAATTACATTTATTCAATTCTGTTTTGATTAAAAACCTTCAATCTACGCGTAACAAACGTTGAGTTTGAATATTTATCATCTTGATTATTGCTGATACGAATTTTCACGTTGTTTTGCGTTGCATAGTATTAACTGCATCTTGGATACCTGGTTGAAAGCCCGTCTGTCATTCCGTACTCGTGCTCCTTTTTGTGTCTAACCTGTCCCATTTTGTATCATTACTTGGCTTGTTCTATTTTACCCATCAGTCAGTTTCATGTTTTCTTATTTTCAATATCACTTTTCGTATCTTGTTACTTGTTATACCTGAAGATGCGCTGCATAGTGTTACATGTACACATATTGTCCTGAGTCGTTACACAATATCCGTTTAGGTAAATGGGGTTGCGAATGACCTGGTATTGGATGACTACTTTCTTAACAACCTACGGGGTTTATGTTTTGTGCCCAGTGAATTTCAGCTTTGACCTCTACTTCGTATTGCCAAGATTTGATATTCTGTGCTGTGTTGAATCGAATGCTGGTCCCTTGCCAACCAATGGTGAATTCAATATCTGTTTCATTAACAGTGAGAATGGCAATAACTGCACGATTTGATATCTTGAATCTTTTTTTACGTTGTAATAATCATAAAGCTGTCTCCCTTTGTGAGGCAGGATACTTGTTGCCTGAACAAATCAAATCTGGTTGTGTGATTCCCGAGTCTGTTGCTTATCACACAAATGAATCCCGCGGTCTCCTTGTTTATATGTACAATTCTATTGGATTTAAAATAACATATGGCAAAAACCAATCATAAATTATGCAATTGCTGGGTGTAACTTATAGTTAATCACAGACCCTTCTTGAATGGCATTTTCTGTAGCTCACCATCTGATGAAAGGAAACGGTATATGACTCATTTATCACAGTATTTGTCTGATATTTTGCATATTTATTATGTTCCCATCTAGATAAATGGTGACTTTAACGCCCGTGACTCATTTAGGCTCAATGGGGACCTTGACAATCAAGCGGGAATTGGGCTTTTGAGGTTTTATTATCTCATGAACTAATTTAGCTAGTTGACCAATCTACCAGCATGACTGCTTTTCGTAAGTCTTCTAGTGATTCCACTTCTATTCTTTACATGAAGATGAGCCGCCTATTCGTATTCGGACCACTATGCCATCCATACTACATGTAGTTTGAGTGATACCGCTCCTCGGTACCGATTAGTCCAAGTCGTGCTGAACTTGGAAAATTCTCATAATTTAGAGGATTTGTTTACTTCAACGGTATTTAATGTAGCATGCTTTATGAAGCAAAAGTTGTAAATCAACAAAAAACCTTGATTTAACAGTAATAAAAACACGATTTAAAAAGAAGCGTCCACGTTACAGAGAGTTAAAATGTCAAATAGCAGAGTCTTATATCAAAGATATCAATCCAATCTGTTTTAATCGAAAATTTTATTGAATGTATACTACATGCATGTGTTTAGGATGAGAAATGATTCGAAATTCAAACCAATAAGTTCCAGGTCTCGAAGTCTATCGAATGGCTAAAACGTGTCGCTATTATCATGGCCTCTTTTTGGACACCGTACCTGCATCAAAATACGGTTGCATGTCTTTTCAGGCACGACCATCGATTAATGAACGTAGGCCTATAGAGATTTAATCCATGTCAATGAAATTACATTTACATCGGAATTTTTTTTTTCTCGAGCACACAAACAGAACATTATGGCAGTGTCTCAGCTATCTAACATTTTTCGACTGTTTGATTGTGGCTTACAGGACCAATTTTTTAGTGTACTGGAAAATTGGTACACTTTATGAAGACGACACAACCGTGTTTGGACAAAGTCGACGTTTTCCATTTATATCTGACTACATGTATGTCCCCGCAACTTCAAAGTCAAATTTGGATAAACGCAGCATTTCCCGGTAGTTACCATATAACGCAACGTTTTGTGATCAATCACAGCTAATACACGTGCGTAACTACTTGTATATTTAGACCAATTACAACACATCTAGGTGAATCAAAAGCATCACCGTTGCGTGGCCTTTTGTAACCGGTATATCGGACCCAGGACGCAACAATCATATTCATTACCAAGAAAACAAGCGCGCTCGATCGTTTCAAATCTTGGACCGTGAACATGTCGTATCCATGAAATGCACCAATGTGCACGTCCACTAAAAACAAAAACATAACACCTTCCCGCCACCTCATAACAGTTGAAAAAACCGGGACAACAGGTACTCTAGGATTGTTGTTCAGTCGCAGTCTATCCAATACAACACACTGTTGGTGTGTTCACGAAAAACACCCTTCCGGTAAGATTGCAACTCCACGAGTTCAATGATATGAAGTCGGATTATAGCTCTAAGTAGACCTACATGTACGTGGATAGATCGGTGGTCTTACCTAAAACGATTAAAAGCTGTACTTCGATGTAGGTACGGTGTCCAGAAAAAGATACCTTGATAAAAATGACAAGTTTTAGCCAGTCGATAGTTGTGAAAACCTGTAACTTATTGGTTTGAGTTTTGAGTTGTGTCCCAGTCAAAACATTTGGTTTAGTTGCCCGTGCGTTCCCGGAGTCATCTTTGAAAATTTTTGAGTTTCATTTGTGGGTAAAGGTTCTTGGCAACGACAGGGCAGGCAGGGCTCGACATAATAAGCTACGGGTAGCATTTGCGACCAGAAATTTGGAAATGCGAGATGAAATTTTTGCCAGCTCGTATCAAGTCGCAAAATGCGACCTGGAATGTCCAACGTACATGTATGCGAGCTGAGGCTTTATTCTTCTCGACATCACATATAAAGCAACTAGTGTGAATCCGATCGTTATTTGGTTGTTGCCAAATCAAGTTGAAAATAACACTAACCGAGAACAGCTCTCACAATGACTTGTTAGCATGTCACGTGAAAATGATCCCCAAACAGCCCACTTTTTTATTATGGAAACCAACATCTTTTTTATACCCAAAACACTGTGGATGTACATGTACTACTGCAGAATTAGTTTAGTTAATGTTGAAGCAACAATGTACTAGTAAGTAATACTCAATATACAGCTTTTACGCCCTTTAGAGTTTACAGTGTACGTTATGTTACCAGGCAACAAAATATCCAAATTAGTTTTTTAAAGTAAGCTATACAAACTGAATTTCTGGAAATATCACATTAATTTCGAAGATTGCATTAGTTTATGCAGTTTTATATTTTTTCTCCCATAACCCGCCAGCTTCACTCTATTACCATGAACAATCGTCCGATTAGATTCCTCAATTTTTAGTCATAAATCAACACCTGTGTCAAACTTACTTCCAACGTTCCAGTGTATTCCCGGTTGGTTTACTTCACTTCGTATGATGACGTATATCGTGACTGTTACGACGGAGGCCAATAATGTAAGAAGCATAAACTTTGCGCCTTCAAGCATGTTTGTCATTTGTTGACTCAATATTTACAAGATACAGCCGGTGCTCTTTACTCAAAGTTGGAGACGCAAACTCAACGGATGTACCTGAAAAGAATTAATGTTTGTAGATTTTGTTGTGAATTCCAGACTGGGTGTGTATATCATGAAATCTTCTCACTTCAGTCTTCAAGGTGTAGACCCCAATGCCCAGGTTCTAATTTTCGAATTAATCATCAACAGTTGAGAGAAGTACAGAGAACATGTATCTTTTCAACTCTCAATATGGCCGGCATTCATTCTGTAAAACACGTGTAAATCCCCCGTTCTGATCAGGAAGCCAACGTCTTCTTTCGATCACGTTATCAATTCGCATTTTTTCTCGGATGACAAGTGATTTTCGGTTAAGCAAAGAAGTGGTGTAGTTTGCTAGCCACCGATATGAGCCAATTTGTAGAGCCTGATATTAAGCAATGACGTAACGTTAGTTCATTCGAAGACTGGAAACAATCTCCAAGTAACACTCAGAAATAAAAGTGCCGTATTTCAAAGAGGTAAGTAAATGAAGATAATGTTTAAAATAGTGTTCCAGATTCTAAATTCCTTGGGAAATTGAGCGAAATAAGAACAGACGGACCCAAAGAGACATGTGGACATCTTGAGAGTGTGTATCATGATGACCATGTATTAGTCGGTGGGCCAGATCTCATAGCGTTCATCCTTGTGAGTACTTTGGGGGGGCAACCTAGTTTTTTCTATGTGGCTAGATAATATACCTATAAATCAAATTCCAAAAAGTTCCCACGTCTACACTTGCACATTTTTTTTAAAAAAGGTGTTTTTGTTGAACAAGATATGGTGCACATTCCTGCCACTTGATGGCGCTTTTCTTTTGAATTGACCAATCAGAGAGCCAGATTGTATTGTTGTGCTCAGTTTCTTCAATATGGCTGCTCCCATGGAGTGTGATGCCTGTATAATTCAAGGCTTATCAAACAGCACAAAATTGTGATGTCAGAGCCTAAAGAAGCTTAGGAAAGCTTCCTGAAGAAATCTGATCGACTGTGGAACTCTGTAGATCAGTAGATCAAAAAGCAGAAGAGGTGTCACAAACGTTTGTGCAGAAAACAGCTGCATGTCCTGGTAGCCCACACAGTATACTGCTGAGTGCTGTAGACTAGAAGACCAAGTGTTAGACCAGAAAATTGAAAGGACATAGAACGGCATGGCAACGTTTCAAGGCACCAACAGTAGTACTAAAGCTGAAGTTGCTGAAAGTGATACAGATGTTATCCAAGATTTCCCAAGAAAATCAAT
>NMRA01000907.1:20254-96225 GCA_002633005.1 Phoronis australis
CTCCCTCCCTCCCTCCCTCTCTCTCTCTCTCTCTCTCTCTCCTTGCTTAGCCTACTTTTTATTATCTGTGCTGAGTTTATGGCGACTTCATGTATGTTCCGCCAAAATGATCGTTTAAAACATGTAAATATAGGTTCACTACATATGAATCTTTTGTTATTATTATGCCGATGACGCGGTTTTTTATAAGCGAATTGTTAAAACTTCTTAAGACTTTATTGGACCAGTTCCACAAGTTAGGAACAATTCATTCTATATGGATTGGCTCTTTGAAATTCATCGGGTTACGCCTTTGTGCAAAATTAAATCTCTCATGAAGCCGAGATTCATTTAGCGCTCTTGGTATCAACTTTCATGTTAACTTAACAGAAATGTTGGAGGATAATTGAGATGATCAAATTCAAGAAGATAAGTTTACTTTAACAAATTGGTCCAAAAGGTTTCTAACGCCTCTTGACAAAATAAGTACAGTATTATTAAATCATTTACTTTGACAACTTTGCCTTCACCGTCAGACGACACAGTTGAATTGTTAGACAAACATGGTTTTTTTTAGCAAACTATACCAATATGGTTCTGGCTTTTTTGTTGGGAGGGAACAAATCGGTGCATTTGAAGTAATTTATCATGCCTTTAAATTTTCATTTTTAAAGGATAAATATTACGTTGTAATAGATCCTGGATGAATTTTCAACAAATGGGAAAGGTATTTTTGAAATATGGGATACTTGATTTGCCTTTTGGCTGCTGACGGTACAGTAAGTGTCTGTGGATGAATTTAGTTTAATACAAACATTTCAATTGACAAGGATTACATTGTTCTTGAGAGTTAGACTTTAATGGCAATTCATATTTAATGAATACTTAAGTGATGATTATGAACTCTCCTCACTGTTTGCAGTATTCCTGAGAGTGAGTTTATAACTACTTTACCTCATAGACGCAAAAGCGAGAGCAATACTTGTAAGTCTGCTAATTGTTCATACAAAAACAAAAATTACAAACGGCTAAATCACAATCAAGGTCAATATTCCAGAGTTGACTGTTTTACGGTCTAATATAAATTTTTGGTCCCTTAACAAATGCATACTAAATCTCATATCCAAAGAGTTATTTAGTTGTGCAAATTAAAAAAGAATCATCAAAATCGGGTAATGTTTGAAACATTCATGCATGTTTTTGTCTATGAATTTGATGCATTTTTAGCGTTACGAGTGGCCATTTTAAAAATTAAAAATTTCAACTGTCAACAGTATTAAGTAATCAAATACTTAGATATGACTGGGAATAACTTAAGTCACTTTCAAAATAACTTAGATGAAGTTGTGCTTAATCATTGAGAAATGGTAGGGTTCATCATAAAACAAGCGCCCCTTACGAAATTTGTAAATTTTGTGTTTCTAACCCTCACCTACTGTAAAGAAGGTTAAAAACTGAAGCTCACACTCTGTAATAAGAGGAACTGCAGAATATGTCAGCCTAGACAACACAGCAAACAATTCAATATCTAAACAAACAAAAAGTTGGATATTGACTGGGTTCTGCTATATTGAAAATCGGCCAAAAGTCTAACAAAATGTAGTGTACGTATCCCTACGTGGAATTCAGTGACACAAATTGTCATTACAAATGAAATCATTACCTTTTAAATAACAGCATGATGCTTATTATCATCAAAGAAAAATAAATGGCCATACAACATTACGTTACCATGTGATGTAGAAACTGAGATGTAGTATACGCACCCCCTTTTGCAGTGTACGTACCCCCATGTTCACAAATGCCATGAAATTAAATATCACTTGGTATGTGATCAACATTGGTCATAGACTGTTTCATTACTTAAAAGTGTTAGGTTGAATGGTGTTTATTGCAAATAGCTTGTTTTGAGCGAAATATTAGTATTTGTGTAGTGTATGCACACCTATATTTTAATTTGTGTCTATTTTCAAAGTATGGAAGATATGCACATGAACGCTGTGCTTTTTATTTTTTCGCTTTGAATTGATTTAGTAAATCATCTAAATCTCAGTAGATTCTCAGTATTTAGTTGCAAGCCTAACATGTCATTGAAATGTAGTGTACGTACCCCTGTGTAGTGTACGTACCTTCAACATCTGTGCTATGAAGTATTGCCCACAAGTATTTTTACATACTATTGTTCTCATGAACAATAATATTTCCAAAATAAACCCAGAGTGACAAAAAACAATGAGCATTATCAAATTTGTGGACAATAGAATGCCACAAAGGACTTCGCTAGTACTTAACATCCTAGAAGAAACATCATATGACAACTGATATTGCAGAGGCAGGTTCTCTATCTCTCAAGACAACTTGCAATAAACCAACAATTAGAGGCAGCACAAAACTTTGGATCACCCCATACATTTGTAAATTAATCAAAATGTGACGTTNATCAACTGGTGACTGTATTGAAAACTAGGCAAATAGCACCAATAACATTTATGAAAAAAATTAGTCACTTTGTGTAAGAATCATGTTGCAAGATAAGAAGTTCTCATTATACCGTGTTAATGTATGCAATGTATCATCCTCTAGAACAACTTGATCAGCACGGTAATAACTTTTCTTACTTTAGTATTGTGATACTTCTTCAATTTGATCAAGAGCTACCTTATGAATTCTTCAGTGCAAGGTAGAAGTGGGAAGTGACCACAAGTTGTAGTGTACGTACTCTTTTATACAACTGTGATGCATAAGGTCATAAAATTTTATTCGGTGGTTTTTGTGCAAAATGTTTTAGATATTACAAACCAAGAATGAGGGTACTTTAAAATAACCCAGCTTTTGCAGTTATATGACAACCTTCATTTTTACCACAAGTGGTCACCGAATATACATGTAGACCTTGATTGTGGTTTGCCCGAAGGTAAGTGTGAAAGTTGTCCAAATGTAGTACCTTTAAGCGAGTGGTGGTGAAACGTCCCGCAGATTAAATTCTACGTTCACTAGTGACACCAATCTCAAATGTCTTCAAAAAGTCTTACTCACAAAATCCTCGGTACAAAATATTTACTGCAGCACGAGTACATGTAGTCAGCTGAATTGCCTCTTCGGTCGGCACTTGGTCGTCCAACTAGACAACGGATTCGGATTATACAGTAAGTATCCTCACAGTCAGCTAGTACCATTTTATGACTTAGCGGTTAAACTCTGTTGTTCTTTCTCCAGTTGCCACTCTTGTCTTGAACAAGCAGTTTGTCAACTTTCCCTTGACTATTTAACACTGAATGAACTTATATTCCAGTCATTCTAGGGCTCCAGAGGGCCCAACCTAGAAAAAAATTGCAACAGAAGTTTTTTTGCATCTTCAAACATCCCTTAGTGCCAGAAAAAAGTCTACCGAAAGTTGACTTAAGCCCATATTATAATATTTTAGTTATTTAGTGATTGGTTAATAAAAACCACATGAGCATATCTAATCATATCATTGGCTGTTACAGTTTGTTAGAATCTCTAGAGTACTTTGGCCCCAGAACTCAAAGTTGTAAACACCATTTAGAAATAGATTTTGACGTTAAAATACATGTCAACAAGTCTGACCCCATGATTTAAATGTACACATGCACAAATTTTGGGCTACTTAAAATGGATCTATTCTTACTAATTACTTAATCAACATTTATTTTGACAAACACTGAAAAATCTGATCAATGTTTATTCACGATGTAAATCAAAAATCCAACAAAATGCACTGAAGAAAACTCACAATGTCAATTTTGTGAAGTTCAACAGACTGGTCTTTAGATACATTTTTCAGGTAAATAGTGGAAAACAAATTAAATAAATAATCCATTTTCCATATTTTCAAATGTTTGGATTAAGTGTGCAGGAGCAAGGGAAACACATGGGAAAATAGGGCATAGATGTCGGTGGATAATCGTATCTATTTGTTCACGTTGTTTTTCTTTCTTATAATAAATATAATGTTAAGCATTGATTGGTAAGTGGCTGCTGGGCCCTGATGGGCATCCAAGGTAGGATACCAGTGCGACCTCTATTGTTATATCTAACAAGGACACAACAAAGGAAAACTACTAGCTTCCCATAGGTGATGACCCCATTACACCCATGGCATGGATCTTGGAAGTCAAACAATTGCTTGCGAAATCCACAAAACAACATTTGGCATGGGAAACCATAAAAAAATATATTTAGAACAGCACAAACTAGCTTTTGTATATGTTAAATTGAAGGTTGCCGTTAGTCAAACTCCATTTTTCTTATTCAACTGTGCCTACTGGGGAAATATAATTTTCTTGTAGTATCCAATCTCAAACAAATTACATTCTTTTGCTTTTGATATGTAGAAAATATACAAAATGTCATTTCTTTTAGAGTAACATGCCAAATATCATCAAATGTGGGCTTTTTGACTAGAGACATGTTTTAAAAAAAATTCCAAACAAAACCATATCTAAACTAATTAAAAGTGATTATTTCTTTTTTTCTTTTAGGATGCAAATTAGTTTTAAATTTAGGTATAAGTTTCTGCCAAATAGAGGTGAAATTTCTCTACAGATTGAAGTTCTCCAGCCCTGGCAGTTGTTATGTTGACCACAACAATTTATTGTCAACTAACAATCTGCCATATACAGTGCGTGAGGAGTTAGAATGTGACATGCACTTAAAACCTATTATCAGTTTGTAGGTCAGCACATTCACATGACAATAAAACCCAGTGGACTCCTTCTTTTAGGCTGAAAGTTAAGTCAATGTGATTCTTAGAACTGATAAATTGGTTATCTTTGGCTAGTTTTTGATCACCTCCAGGTTTAAAATATATTGGGAAGTTCTTTACCTTATTCTAAAACTTTGAAATAACTTGTGGATAAGAGTTCGCTATGATCATACTGAAAGATCGGATACATGTACATGTATATCCAACAACAAAAAGTTATCGAAAACAGCATGAATTGAATATCCAACATTACTGACACTCTCACCAGTCGAGATTGGAAAACTCCATCTTTTTACATGCGACGGTGCTCCAGTGGGCAGACTAGTAATTGGGGGCTATATACCGGCTGTCTAGGCAACGCGTAGCCCTTCGGTTGGCCCGTTAGGGTCTTTTAGTACGAATTTCGTCCCGTGGATTATAAACAGGCGGTAGGACAAATCCGGCCTTCGATTTGGAGTTTTTACCTCGTCAAAATACATTTCACACTTAAAACTATCACTTAAAAAGCACTTACTTTCTTCAGTGGTCCTTTCTATTTTTACACATATCTTTGAGGAAACTTAATTACGAGATTTGAGGTGACTTTGTCGAAGAATTCCAACTCCACATTTTTGCCACAGTCAATTTTTCACCACGCACGCGATAACCACAAAGTATATTATAGACATCTATTAAGATGTCAATAATTACTTTGATTTCAACTGACTCACTGACATGAGTTAGGCAAAGGTTACAGCGAGAATGAGCCAAGTGCGTGATGCTGACACGTGACGCTGGCGCGTGACGCCGGCACGTGACGCTGGCGCGTGACACTTGCAAAAAAAGCGTATCGTGAGAAGGTATTTGTGCCCCTTGGACTTTTTATTCGTCTTCGTTTTCTCTGTTCCTCGATCGCAAATGACGTCACTCACTACTACATGTAAGAAAACATAAAGGTTGGACACTCGAAATATGTTTCCTAAAAATTTTCTACTCAAATGTACATGGAACTCCACGAAACTAGCATCGAACAACTCTTAGAATACCTTCTTTCATTTGATGTCTTCAAATTGCCTTCGAGTGGTGATTTGGCGACAAAAATGCCAAAAGATTGCAAAAAAATCACAAATTCAAACAATTTATTCCGTGATGTCATGGCAGACGGTCTTCGCACATCCGGTTTTTTAACGGACGCTCCCGAGCTAAATCCGAAAGTTTATTTTTGCGCTCCGTCAATCCCTCGACTACTTGGTTATGAGAAGCAGAGAGCACTTTAAAAATATCATTGCCAAATAAATGTAACTACTCAGATATTAGTGTCAAATATAAATTATCCTGATACTGTATTGATATGCGAAGTTTTTTGTGTACTGTGATCTCTTATGAAGGTTTTACTTTTGGCCAAAACCATTGAGTTAACTCGTCGGCCACGCGCATTTTAATACTTGCACGGACTGCGTTTCCTGGCCGAGTGTGTGTTGTGCTTCAATCAAAAAAGTGCGTGATGTCAAGATGAGAAACAAGATATGCCAGTTTATACCACAATATTAGCGTCAAATGGCAGATACAACCGTGTAATAGCCCATAAAGTTATCTCACTAGTGAGATAACGATTTGGCGGGAAACCGAGAACAGAGTCGAACCCGGGACCCTGAAATTGCTGGTCGCCGATTTTACCACTACACCATGCAGCGGCTGACGTCATCATGAGTGAAAATAAAATACTTAAATGAGCACGCGCAATAATAGCACGTTCAACAAACGGCATTGCACTGTACTTATACGTTACGAAAAATAAGACACATAATTTCCACAAAAATGATATATTAATTCAGTGAAAATTTTCTCTTGTGTCCTCTTACTTATAAATCACCGATCAATAGTTTGAATGCGGGTATCGTGTCGTCAGGATGTTTGACTTGAGAATTATATTCAGTTACCAGTGGTAACCTACTTTAGCAGACGATAATTTCCCGGTTGAAGCTTAGCGTGAAAAAACGTGTTTTAAGCTAAAATAGTTGGTAAACCTTAATTTATAAATTCAATTTATTTCTATTATATTTAAGTTTTCAATTGGTTTTGAGTAAAAGCATTATTTGACAAAAATAGCCCGGTTTTCTTAAAAGGTCACGACCTCCGACCCGGGCCTCTGACATAGAAAGTAGTTACAAAGCCGAGGCGAGTCAAGAAAGGTAGATCGATTCATTGTAATGTTTCTCGCTCAGTATGTGATATAAATAGATTATTACATGTTCTCAGTCGTTATCCCCCTTATCTAGAGCCCTCGTGGATTTTGGAGAATTATCACCCTCGGGGCTAACGCACCTCGGGCGATAATTCTCGAAAATCCACTCGGGCTCTAGATAACGGGGGATAACGACTTCGCCATGTAATAATCTATATTTATGCAATAAAATTCTAAGTTAAGGGCTAAAATGAGCCGTCAGTGGAATAAAGTTACAAATTGTCATTAAATTACTAACTTTAACATTCTCAGTTAGTTGAGTCTAGGAACCTGGTTCCTAGGTTGAGTTCTGGATTAGAATTATTGAATTTGAAATATAGGTTGCTTGCTCAAACTCGAAGTTTCACCTACATGTACGACAGGCGTACAAATTGAAGCACAACTGAAATCCGCCATGTTTAATATTTGAGGTCCTTGAATTCCGAGTTTTGAGATTGTTTTGGAAATTCCATCGCCAATTCACCACTCGCGAAGGCAGTTAATAGGATCCAGGAAAGATAGAGCTTCGAAGGTTGATGCAATACCAAACTGAGGGAGGTGCACGCAGATTTTATTTGGATTTTGGACAGTTGAAGTTGGGAGCCTCGGCTTGGCAACGTTTTAGTGTCCAACCTTTATGTTTCTTATATATATGGTTATGATTGATCTGGAAATCCGAGCGTCTGTGGTCACATGAGTGATTTCATATAACTTCCTCAAAATGGCCTCCCAAGAGAAAGTCGAGTAAACCGCTACAGATTTTCACCGATTTCTTCAAATTATGTTGACTGAATCTTCTCCAGACTTATGGTATGTGTTAATTATAACTCCTTGTGCATATATGCGTGTTTCATATCATTTTATTTCCTGTATTTTTAAATTCGTAAGTTTTTGTGGGGATGTACTACCGCCCCTGTATGCCTGTGGCATCCAGGGCGATGTAATTGCCTACCGACTGCGTAGCATTGAATACAAATTAATTATGACACTGGAATCATGAGCTTCAAGTTGAAACTAAAATTAGTCAATAAGACTTCCCCAAGTTTTTTTTGCAGAACAGCCCGGCTGTTGCCAAACAAGACATACAGTTGAGTGAAGTACGTCTCTTGTGAAGCTTTGAGTTAGGAGTTATGAAACCAGAAATCAACCCTGCAAGATAAGCGTAACGAGGCCATGTTTTTGTTTTAGTTGAACTTGGAATCTTGCTGAATTTCAAAACTTGTTACCTCATCCTCGGACAATGTACGTTCACAAGGTACATGTACATGCAAAGTTTCCTTGATCTACAGCGGATGTGTACAACTGACGAATTTTTACACAGTACTGTAGGCATGCACTGATTTTCAATAAATAGGTCCATGAGAGGAAAATGTTTTCCATTTTTGTGCCACTATGATGCCAAAGGGAAATAAGGGGTTGGACTTAACTTAGAATATTGGTTTATTACCCTCATAATGGAGGGGTTGAGCAATATAGTATAGGCATAGGAACCATTTGATGGTTGAAAGACGGGGAGTCAATCTATTCACTGTCCATACTTAATAATGAATCATTATTTAATCGACATTCATTGACACCCGCAATATTGGGGGTGGAAACCTGTCACTTCCCCTCATTATTTTGGCTGATGGAGCGGTCCGAGCATTAGGGAAAGAAATATTATGAAACCAAAGAAAACATTGGTTCACCATGCAAGTATGAAATTGGCACAATAAACAAAATGAATAAATCCCAGTGTTCTTTCCATTAAGAACAAAATGCGTTAAAGGAAAGGGGAATGCACAAATTTGTTTCAGGCCATGGGGTGCATCACTGGACAACAAACATTTGTCTTTCAAACAAGATACTTGTACAACGATGAGACAACTTTCAACAAGCTGATCGGTGAGTTGCCTTGTGTGGAATTTTATCATTACAGGCAGGGCTGTGGCTGGAAAAGCACATGTAGCCCTTAAATAGCTAAAACTTGAAGTTGGTAGAATTCACAAACTTGCGTTTGAGGTTGTTATTTAGGCTCGTGGTCCATTGTGTGGTGACGAAAAGTCTTATGTGACTTGAAAACATTGGCTATGATTTACGTGCCGATTCATGTTCTGTCACGTGATTGGAGGGGCCCAGCCCGAAGGCGACTGAAGAACAAAGATGTTTGTATTGATAGGGAGCCTCACCTAAAGCCAGTCAAAAAGCGGTCCAATCTTGCAATTTTACGTGACTCCACAAGAAGATGGATGAGCGTTGGGACCTTCCTGTAATAGTCAGGAGCCGTCACCAAAGGTAGACAAAAAGTGGCGACCCTATACTAATGTTAATGTAAGGCACGTCGCACTTCGGCGACCTATAAACTCCGTTTCCCCCTTCAAGTAGGCTGCCTATATTAAAATTAACGGCCTCGCTCTTCGGGTGGGGTCACTCATATTCATATAAGAAGTCTCGCCGGTTTTGGGCCCCCTTTTTGCGAGGCCTTCTATAACATTATAGGAGGCCTTGCTCTTGGGGCCCGAAATTCAATTTTTTGCCTACGTCAGTTTAATAAGAATAAGTCGTTTTAAATAATAAGCTGTTAAAAGTCTTTACTTGAATTTTCATTTTTATGTAAAATACATTCATTTGAGGAATCAAAAATAGTGATCTGTATTCACTTGTTCTTAGCCACGGTTGGCAGATTGCATACTGAGATGAGCTTTCTGGGGTGTATTTGATACACGTACGTAATGTCAGGCACGGGGCTTCAAGAAGTTTTTGACACGTGCATGCATGAAACAGTGTGATCTATGTGCTAAATGGAAAAAAGTGTGCATAGAGCAGTAACGGGGTATATGTTGGTAGACTCATCAGTAAAAGCCTATATAAAAGTCACAGCATCCAATATCAAACTTTCCAATATTGACAGATCAAGTAACGCCAATCCAGAACCAAAAAAAGAAGTTCTGGTTCTTCTGAAATTGCAGGAGTCCTGAATATCACCAACACAGAACACACAGATCCCGTGCCAAGAGGTGGAGCAATTCAGTGCTTGTACACAAATGTTGGCTGATCAGAGTATGGAGAGGGAATCTTCAGACATCCCAACTGATCACATAACTAGATGTACATGTATACGCTGGGGTATGCAATGCACAGACAGTGTCTTCCGATTCTGAACCTTGGATTACAGTGGAATACCCTCATGAGAGTCCACTTCTGGCTTCCGACTCACTGCCCCTGTTATATTTAAACACGAATGAATCAGAGTATAGATCTTCAGAATGTGCAGTGATAGAGACTAGTACGTCAGAACAATCGATGGCCATATACTCGATGATGACTTGAAAGCTGGTCTGAAGCTGTATGATGACCTTATTGCTGGCATGACGTGCGGGGATGTATGCGCGTCGGAGTGTCTTGTAGGTATGCATAAAAAGTCGAAACACATAAATAAAACTTGTTCTTGCAAAATCGAATCATCAGTCTTCGGCTGCAGTATTTGAGGATGACTGACATCCTTCGACTTTTAAAAGCAGAAATAACAAAAACAGTTTCTTAAATGCTACCTTACTTTGCAGCTGCTGGTCACAACTCTTATGCAAAATCCTCATACATATACTTGCAGCAGACGCAGCAACTCGAAGACACCCGTCCAGACGTCTACGACCAACACGCCATAAGACAAAGTGACAGATTCTGGTCAGGCTTGTCATATGATCTTGAAATTGAACAAAAGCTCATGAAAAGTATTGAAGTAACAGGAGGTTTAACTAGAGGTTGCGAAATGGGAGATACACAGAGTGCAACGTGGCTGCTTTCCTTGCCGGCATTCTCAAGTATACATGTAAATGTTGCCATGCAGACTGTGACTATGCAGTGTGTATATTATACAGATGTTTGTGGGTGACTTTCGCAGGGATATTCATGGACTGCGCCTCTGCGCCATCAGCGCATAAACTATAAAAAGGCGCAAGTATAGTGCAGTATTGCGCCCCCAGGACGCATCTTTTAAAATGCAACACTTCCAAAAATACAAGATTCTTTTCAACTTACAGTCAGTCGGGTAAAACATGACTGTTCTTATTACGCTTACCCTTGTGGTTTCTGTTTCATATGTTACCACTTATATTACACTAAGTCTGCTGGGCACAACTTTTTGAAAAAGCCATACTTTTATCATCAGGTGCGCCCAAAGAGCTTACGCTCAAACCTGGTCAGGAATATCTCTGCTTTAGTGAAAAATCCAGCCAAACACACCATGATTTGGAAACTGCAATATTGATAAGATCTTGCCTGTGTGCGGGTCTGCCGGTATATTACACAAAACCCTATTAGAGTTGGAAGCTATTATCAGGTTCGTTACCAACATTAAATTTGGTTAAAAATGGTCTTGGAACGGAAACATCCACCCGCAATTGATATTTATCTTACATTAACATAACGAGTTCAGCGAGATCTCCCTGTACGCATTTTTCGTCCCAACAGACTGGAGGGGAGATGCGATTGAGACAATTATTAAATGATATCAATGACTATCCACGTAGCCTCGAAGTTTCACGGGATTTCAAAATACGGTTAATCCGCAAAACGTGATGCAAAAGCAGATATTACTAATGCACATGATAACGTCACACGAAAGTGAACGAACTTCTTATCGAATGAGCATGCTACCGCTTTGTGGCAAAATCGCACTAAAGGTGGCGCTGTGACAGTCAATTTCAATTGTTCGCTCTAGCTCTACCTCTGCCGTCCATTAAGTGATTATGTTCTGAAATTCGGTATGTGGATAGTTTTTTCCAAGAGTTATCTAAAAGAGGGAACCATTTCTCTCTACGACGTTTCTTTCTAGGTCTCATATTTTCCGATGTCAATTTCTCGTTGCCTAGCTCCGACGTCCTAAAGTAATCTTTCTCAATTTTCGTATGTAAAGAGATCTTGCCAATCGCTACAAAACAACTTTCTCATGCCGTTCCCGGCGTTGTTGGTATGGGATCCGCAACTTTGCTCTTGTATCATCAATACAAGAAAACTGTTAAATTGGGCAAATTTTCTTGTTTAAAGAAAGTTCCTTATATATTTTAATTCCGGTAACAGCTGGAGATACTTTCCAAGACTAATCGGTTAATTGTTGTGTTTTACCGTCAACGATCGCTGACGGATAGAAGTTATTTAGCCTGTTATGATTTAAAAGGCATGGCAGGTTTAGCCGGGTTCATCACAATAGTCACACGCACTAGGATTCCTGAATACTGTAGGTCCTAACCACCTGTCTGTAGACACCGATTGTGTGATACGCCTCCTATAGAATATCGTTGGCAACAAGTTGATCTTTCAGAGTTCGCTTTTATGAACATCCGACAAACTTCTGCTGAAGGTAGTACCTTGACAAGCTTAAATTTAATAATTAACGACCCAAGATTTTTCAATCTAAATGCACTCTGTTTGTGATAACGAAATTACGTTTTAACTACTATTTCTGCAAAGGTGACTTTTTTCTGTCAGCGGTCAAAATTTGGAGAAGTGATCTTTCATTAATGGACCCAAGTTTTCTTGTGGTATATCCTATATAGCACTGGTTATGAACGGATATAAGCTAAAAATTCTCCCTGGGGACATCAATGAGCTAACAGCTCCTGCCGTTACCGGTGCACATCACACCGTGGAATTAAAGTGCGATTGGGTTAGAGTGTACTCCGCTTCTGCATCCTCTCACAACTTGTTGAGAGGGTCAGCTTACTGTATGTTGACGTATGTCACATTTTTTTGACAAACCACGAGACACAATGCATTGGGGTCGTCTAGTTCTTGCTTGCAACCGGCTAGTTCTTGGCCAACATTTGCCAATTTTTCCGCTCCAACCGACATTTCTTGACTACTTTAGACTTTTGCGAACACCGCTAGATGAAAGGCAGAGCGCCACTGAAATTTGTGCCGAGATAAAAACCAAAATACTTGCTGGGGTGGAAAGTTTAGTTTGTCGTGAGTGCCTAAACACTGCTGAATTACACTTTGGTGAATAAGGTAACGCGCAAGAACATCGGTTATCCTATGAGTTATCACCCGTTTTCGATCCCTTTTCACCCTACCTTGAACTACTATTTCCGTAGAAATTCTGTCTTTGTACAAGTCTACCAGTCACAGTGTACATGTATACGTACAAGAATGCATCAGCTCCAGCCTAATCAAACCTACAGCACTAGCGTTGGGTAGTGAAAAACTGCTATTATTTGACTAGTCAAAAGCATACTTTCCTGGTTAAATTGCTGTTCTTTCTCTAGATAGGCCTATGTATTTTTCATTAATTAAAAGAGTAGCGATAATTCGTTTTGTTTAACAGCCCACCTACGGCTAATTGTTATGTTGGCCTTAAAAAGTCATGACAGTTACAAGTGTATGCCACAGGCTAACCTGTGGGCTGTGTCTCCATAAGGAGATGGCGAAGAAAACGTCTTTTTTGTAGGCCTATGTAGGGAGTTGATCGCTCGTGACGTGGCTTTACCCACAAGTGGTGATGATTTCCCGTTAAATGTTATTTATTTCAAAGTAAAGGGAATAACTGGTGCATCATGCAATGCAATTATGCGCAGCCATGGGTTATGATTAACATATATACCAAGACTATGAAGACAATTTAGTCAAAACAACAGGGCCGTTCCGGATGTGATAGTGCGTGACCTCTTTTTGGAAATTTCTTGTCTCTCGTTGATGTCGGGATGGCGATGAATTTCACATCATGCATCCACGGGTATTTGTCTAGTTTATCAAACTTTCTCACGTCGGAGTTGCAGCCCGGCACAGCGTTAATACTTTAAAAGTATTGGAAGGATAAATAGAGTGTTTCAACGAAGACAATCTTGTAAAGGACCTGACAACAACAAGTCACATGGGGAACTCTATGACACGAAAACAAGGATTCGAAGCAAATGTGGCTGGCGGATGTTTACGACATTGTGTGTCGATGTGTAATCCGGGACCATCCTATTAAAACACGTGAAATTATTTCGAGCTTCATATGGCGGCCGCAATTTTGAGGGCGTTACATGTATATGTCCCAGTCCCAACTCGTGTGACGTAAATTAAGCTTATCACTGATTATCGCATGCGATGGAAAAGTACAGGGCGTCCAAAAAGTGCAGTTGAAATTCTTCGCGAAATCTGTCATTAATTGAGATAAATATGCTTCAGTGAGGTTAAAGTTTCCATGTTTCGTCAGTAGTTATACATGGAATTGAAATATTAACTATAGAGTGCACATTCGGTGTACACCTGGTCGTTAAAACCATAGGAAATGGATGAATACCAGGAAAATTATCAGTTGCGAGTTGCTTAGTGCAATTTGTACAATGCACCTTTCCAATTTTAAATCCCAAAAAGTAATTTAAAAATATCCATTTTCTTGAAGTTATCTCTACCATTCTAATTAAAATCTGTTGAAAACAATGGTTCACGAGTATTGTTGAATTCCTGGACTTTTTCTGTTAAATTGACACTTGATCTACTTGTTATTGCATTTTCCGTGTATTGTTGAGTGAGACATGACTATCGTACATGCCCAACACACTACGCCTCACAAAGTTGGTATTTGTCTTATAGGGACCGCCAAGCCAAATAAAAGAGAGCACTTCAATTGTCACTCTCAAAAATAATTTTAAACTGCATACCACTACTCTAGACTTGCCAGTTCCATTGACATCGTTCTAACTTCCTCGCAATCAAGAAGTCAGCCCACTACAGGTCAAGATGCGGACTTACGGTAAAATGGCGCCTGCAGTGCACAACACGTGCGTTTTGTTGCTCTGTAAAATTTCAAAATTATCTTCCCCTTGTTGCTTGAAATGGGACGTCCAAAAAGAACCACATCATCTCCTGTACCAAGAGACGGCGAGGAAGTTCCAGAGAATGGACCCGGGTGGTTGTCATCATTAGAAAGTGATTTAAAAAGGTCTGATAAAGAGAATCTTTAAACTTTGTCGTTAACACTGTGGAAGAAGCCTTAGCAAATTCCAAACAGTGTGTAGAGAAAACTTCTGTGTTGGAGAAAAAAACGAGTATTGAAATTCAAAATTTCATCTCTTGAAATGCATTCTAGAAGGAACACTCTCGTGTATGTTGGGATCCCGCAATCGCAGGGCATGTCGTGTAAGAATAGTTTGTCTGTATTGCTAATCAATATACATGTATGGGCCTCGACAACAACACCTTTGAAAGATTGCACCCAATTGGCGATAAAGATACAATCATTGCTGAGCTTTCGTTCCATAAACAACGACAAGTGTGGAAGGAAAAGAGAAAGTTTCAAGGTTAGAAAAATTTTTGTGAGTGAGGACTTCCCACATGAAACCATTGTCAATCGAAAGCGCCTGATACCTTTTCTCAAGTCAGCGAGACGATGCCCGCATGTAAACAAAGTATAGCTGAATAGAGATAGGTTGGTGATTGACGGCAAAACCTTAACAGTTGACAATATGGATGCAATTCCCACCTTCAGTGAACAGTGGCGATGAAGAACTAGAGAAAGATGGCGTGGAGAGCCCTGAAACAACTGTTATTCATAGATTAGTGTTCGCGGCTATGGTCTTGTCATTAAAAGTTTCAGTATTTGGTCCTGTTTTTCTGTGCCCAGTCTTTTCAGTTTTTTTTTTATTCAATATAATAGGTACGGTACGGATCATACAATTACAGACGCAATAACGTTTTTGTACTATTCAAGGAACAGTTAAGGTGTTAACTTACAGTTCTGATATGTACATGTACAAAGGTAATTTGACATGGAAGAAAAAAACACAGTATAGGCTATGAATCATTCAGAATAAGCAAACAAGGTCAAGATCTTGCCAGCGCTCTATAAATTCACCATACTACATTTTGTTTATATATACACCGTTCAGTGGAAAAGTGCAATGCAACTTCGTTTTTAAAGATTGCAACGCAGCGATATTTACCCTTTAATCTTTCAATTGTTTATAAATGTGGAACTTGCCGAGACAAACAACCATACTTTGTAAAACTGCTTCCGCCTGAACACAGAACAGAACTGATTGTATAGACAGTTCTAAACTATGTACAACTGCATCTTCGAGAAATTATTTACATTAGTCCAAAACTTCTGAGTAACGTTACAACATTTTGTTCAGCTGTTGTAGGAAAGCCTGTGAAGGGAGCGGGAGACTTGTAAAAAGATGAATGAGTTTTGGCATAATTATCGAATTCACAACTGCTATCCTTCCAAAAAGTATCAAGTTTCTTTTTCCCCACATGTCTATAGCCTTCTCTATTTCACCAAGCTTATTGATAAAATTAATGTTGGGAATTTTATTTAAATAATTGGAGAATTGATTACCCAGTAAAGTGAATTCCAGTTTTACGTCACAGCACATTTTTGATAGCTACCCTTCATAGAACATATCCAAATACAAATTGTTTTTGCGGCTATGGTCTTGTAATTAAAGTTTTACTATTTGGTGCAGTCTTTCCAGTTTTTTTATTCAATATAATAGGCACGGTACAGATCATACAATTACAGATGCAATAACTTTTTGTTCTATTCAAGGAACAGCTATAGCCAGGCAGAATTGTGACGGCATCCGTGAGTGAAAGCAGTTTTTCAGAAATTAAAAAGAAGTCCAATCGGGCCCTTTGTACTGGATTCCTTCGTGGCCAGGTATTTTTTTTGTCTAGATCGTACACTATCCATGGGTCTACAAGGTTACGTGTAGTGTTTAGGTTGAGGACTTCCTTAGAGGCATTTACATTATTTCGTCTTTTGTACCCTTGACAATCGTTGTCATAACTTTGTACAAGATTCCAGTCATATAATTATGAATTCAGAGTTAAAATCCGACATAACTGTCTGAACACTTTTGTAGAAATCTGGGTGGTCTCTGTTTTGACCGTACAAATTTATCAGAGATACCAGATAATTGATTTCGATCAAGACTTCCGTGGCAACCAGATTACCATCCGAATCTGTTTTTGGACTTCACTTCAAATTCAAAGTTATTATTAAAAAGAATGCACACACCACGCGATTCTTGTCTTCCTGGGCTCATCAATATATCATATAGCCAGTTGGAATGAACTAAATTCGTTTCTTATTTGGTGACGTGAGTGTCCTGGAGGCAGAAAGTGGAACACATCTCTACGCTTTGTTAAGTCTGCTAGACCTCTACAATTCATTGAGGCAAAGCTAACCATAATCCAGTTGATACAGAGATGTGCTAATTTCCTTGACCAAAACCTGAGTAAATGAAATCACTGTACCGACACCAACAACTATGAGAGAAAATAATGAAAGAAAAATGATCATGCACAAGTCGAATGCAGTGGCAATATTTGTTGCCAATATATGTGCACATGTAATAAAATGGCATAAAACTAAATAAACACTCCAATGGGATACTATCACATCTCAATGACTCAGTCTCAGCCCGCAGCACGATCCACAACACAAGCACACCAGGGGTTATCTACACCTAATGCCACCAAAGGGCAGTCACGACTGTAGTATACAAGTACCCAACGGGATACGTGCTACAAGATGAGTCCAAGCCATGGTCAAGTGAAGATTTAGTCGATCAGATTATACACAGAGTGAGAAAACATGCTAAGAAGCTAAACAAAGTAGGCGAATAATCACATGTTGATTATTCCTACGCTCCTGTTGCGCTCATGAACTATTAAACTCAAAACGTACGTCTCGCACTCTCAGCAAGTGGTCTCATCCGTCGCAATGGAAGAACGAGAAGAGATTCCAGAAATAATGAGCCACGAGTAAACGTTCGTACCAAACGTCACTAGGTGATCTCAAAGAGGGTCAGCGAAACACATGCCTCAACCGCACATACATGTACAAACATGATTGTACATAAATACAGGTGTACCGGAAGTAAACAAAGGGGGTTACACCCAATGGCTTACACAACACTCTGAGAGAGGCAGAGAGAAATATATATATTGAACTAATGTTACCGGTGTACTACTCACAATATGCGTCACAGTGGAGTAGCACGAGTCTACTTACACCTTTCGCTTGCTATTTAAATTCCTGACAAATCCTGTAGACTACGTATTCACTTGCCTTACATCGCCAGCCCATTCTTTGTATTATACGAGACCATCGAATGTCCAGCAACAATGCACCTTTTCACCTAGGTCTCTGCAGGCTTTGAAAAGCTGTGCCCTCAGTATGGTCAACCTCTCGTTTTCAAAAACTCTGCTTGCAACGTCTTTTAGATTTTTCTTCTTTTTCATAAAGTCAGACCGAGCATTGTAGGACCCAAATTTCACAATTATAGGGCGCTTATTGGTAGAGGCTAAATCTTTTCTACCCAGTCGATGCCTGTGTCTAATGTCAGACTTTTGGGTTGAGGCTCCCATTTTTTGCGCGAGCGAGATCACAATATCGTCGGTGTTTTATCCGTTTGTTTCTGTTACTCCATTGATAATCAAGCAGTTTCGCCGGCTATATTGTTGAAGTTCTTCCATTCCACTCCCCCTGTGTTGGTGCTAGTCACTCCACCACTTCTTTCAATTCCGAAAGTTGATTTTCCAGGGAGTATATTTTTTGTCCTTTTCTTCCAGCTTTTTGCCGCATTCCAACTCTAAGGCCTTGTAAATCTCATCCCTCATATCCTCTATTAAATATTTTAGTAGGCCTTTGAACATAGATTGGATTTCACCGTCCATCAAGGCTTCCTTGAGGTCATTTTTCAGTGAAAGCTTTGACGTTTTGTCGGTGACCTGTTTTTCCTTGGCCAAAATGGCTTCCATGGTAGGCTGCTTCAATGATTTTAAACAAGATGATTTTCGTAGTTCCTCAGTGTCCTAACTAGGCACACGTTTCCTACCCTGTTTTGTCTTCTCCTTGGTTTTACAACTCATGTGTAGCTGATTTGAAGATGTTTATCTCGTCAGTTTAGATATTTCTGCAAAAATTTTGGGGAGACTTGGGGAGTGTCAGAAATTCGACCTTCCAGCCATCATGACGTCTTCAGCCCCGTCTCTCCAGTTACTAGTTATAAGTCCCTATTTGAAGACATATAATAACATGTCCTTCATTGGATGCCTAATTTCTTTTATTTTCGTTTTGTTTATGTTTCGTTTTTACCAGTTCTTCATGTTGTTTTTAATATTTTGCTTCTATCCTTTGTCGTGTAAGTACCATTGCTCGTATATGATAATGCTGTTGGATTGACGATATTTCATTGTGTGGATCACAGTTCGATTTACAAGTTGTCCGTGATGAATACAGTACAATTGGTATCATACATACGGGTAACTGAATGATATTTCATATCCGTGGAACAGTTATTGTCGATATGTTTCACTGATTGTTTCATCAAAATAAGTTATTATGTTGGTTTAGGGTTCCTGTGGCTTCGGTTGTTTTTAGAATGTTTAGAACACACACAAAACAATGTGATTCATTTGTATTTAATGAGCAAGGTTGTATGGTTGAGTTTAGAAATACCTTAATTATCTTCATATGACAGACAATTTAAAAATGTCATCTTTTAACTGTAGAGGTCTAGGAACACGGTCAAAAAGACGAGATGTTTTCAAATACATAGGGCAGCGTGCGTACAGTATTTTCTGCCTACAAGATANAACATTTTGGCTAAGTTTCATTCTCATAACAGTGGGGGCAGATTTGGTACAGCAGTGTACTGAACACAACCTCAAAATGGCATAACGGGGGGCAGTGTAGTAAAACTACTAAATGAGGGTGGTAAATCGGAATCGTGTTTCAAAAGACATCTGCGTAACAATCTATAGGCTCCACTAAACAATGACAAGTGAATACTAAATCAATAGCTTTCATTCAAGGAAAAATATGAACAGTTAAAACTGGACATTTTTTATACCGTGAAAACATGGCTGCGAAGCCGTAAAATGTGTTTGAACCTATAACTTTAGAAAAACGCAATATTTTGAGGAAATATTTTACCGCTGTTTATAGATCGCATAGGACTACATATGTGCCAAATTTGGTGAAAATCGGCTGACCCCCACCTTGCCGCTCATGGTTGGTGCTCTCGTGGACTAGTACTTAAACAAGATGATTTTCGTAGTTCCTCAGTGTCCTTACTAGGCACACGTTTCCTACCCTGTTTTGTATTCTCCTTGGTTTTACAACTCATGTGTAGCTGATTTAAAGATGTTTATCCCGTCAGTTTAGATATTTCTGCATAAATTTTGGGGAGACTTGGGGAGTGTCAGAAATTCGACCTTCCAGCCATCATGACGTCATCAGCCCCGTCTCTCCAGTTATTAGTTATAAGTCCCTATTTTCTTCCTGTAATTTTTATAATTTTGGAAGGTGAAGACATATGATAACATGTCCTTCATTGGATGCCTAATTTCTTTTATCTTCGTTTTGTTTGTGTTTCGTTTTTTCCAGTTCTTCATGTTTTTTAATATTTTGCTTCTAGCCTTTGTCGTGTAAGTACCATTGCTCGTATATGATAATGCTGTTGGATTGACGATATTTCATTGTGTGGATCACAGTTCGATTTACGAGTTGTCCGTGATGAATACAGTACAATTGGTATCATACATACGGGTAACTGAATGGTATTTCATACCCGTGGAACAGTTATTGTCGATATGTTTCACTGATTGTTTCATCAAAATAATTCATTATGTTGGTTTAGGGTTCCTGTGGCTTCGGTTGTTTTTAGAATGTTTAGAACACACACAAAACAATGTGATTCATTTGTATTTAATGAGCAAGGTTGTATGGTTGATTTTAGAAATACCTTAATTATCTTCATATGACAGGCAATTTAAAAATGTCATCTTTTAACTGTAGAGGTCTAGGAACTCGGTCAAAAAGACGAGATGTTTTCAAATACATAGGGCAGCGTGCGTACAGTATTTTCTGCCTACAAGATAATCACTTTACTGCTGCAGAGGAATTCATAATTCGAGCTCAGCCATGGTGAAGCCAGGAGTTTTGCCATCTTGCTTTATAGTAATTTTGAAATTTAAGTTTCATCTTTTCCTTCATTTACTGAAGGAAATCTCCTTGTAATTTTTGAGAAGAAGGTGACTCTTGATCTGAGGGACCAATGGCGTGTTTATCATCCCTCAGGGAAAAAGTTGACATGGGCCAGGCCAAATTCGGTTAAAAAAGCTACGTTAGATTATTTTCTTTTTACCCAACAATTACTCTCGCGAATCGAAAGTGTGGAAATTCAGTCGGGCTACCGATCGGACCAATATAACGTCGTTTTAACTGTACAATTATCTACGATCAAAAAGGACCGAGGTTTTGGAAATTTAATAACTCACTTCTGAAAGACAGATTATATTAATCTCTTCAAGAATGAGATTCTGTGTACGAAAAAACAACATGCTCTTCCAGTACTCGATTTCAACAAAATACAAGAAATTGACTCTGATAATCTTCAGTTTTATATATCTGATCAATTGGTTTTGGAGACGTTATTGTTAAATATTCGAACGGTAACTATTCCAGAGACAACAATTTGGGCAAGCATAAGTTGTAAATTTTCAATGCCGACTTAAAAGTCCAAATAACCGAAGGCTACGCGGAAAAGCCACCCATCTCAAACATCAGGTTTCAATTTGTGACCCAACCTGCGCGCTGCTGACTCGCAAAAAGCGGGTTTGCCGTCTATTGATGCATACAGTGTACATGTAAGAATTAATTTGGTATGGGCCCTGAATGCCGAATCTGCATCTTTGTCAAAGTAAATTTAAAACACACGTAAGAAAAAAAGTAACGTTTGCCTATGCTCGTTAGATCACGTCTAATCAAGTTTTGAGACAGTCCCCAAATTGACCGTTTATAAACGCGTGGCTTTCGCGCGAGATTTTTCCTGAGGAGGAACTGCCGTGTCTTCGACGATTTCAGTTTCTTTCTCATTGCTGGTTATGCTGCCTGGCTGATAGAGCCATTCAAGTTGATTCTCCATCGACAAAACTATGCACATTGCCGCAACTCTTACTAAGTGGATAGACGGTAAGTAGTGATGGTGAGGCTTACGACTGATTTGCTCTTCCAACGCAATATCACCTCGTTCTCTCTATTTGTTTGACAATTAAAGATGTTGAATGCCCATGTTAATGACGCAGTTTCTGTGACTGAAACAAACACGCGGTGACGAGTAACTTTAGTGCGCTTCGCTGGTAGACCTAGGAAGTATTAACGAAAACGTTGTAATACTCATTGCGGAAAGATAATGTACAATATCGGAAGTTATGGTCTACAGATTCGTTTTGTGTTTTGTATGGTCCCTTCTCCTTTCAATCATCGATATTTCCACATTCTTTCCTGTATTTTTTCTCATACAGAATTGAATGGTAATCAATACAATTTTGGAACATAGAAAATGAATTGCTATTTTTTTTCAAAACGTGTTCTAAATCTTTAATTTTTTTGCGATTATAAATTGTCAAATTATATTCGAATTGGTCCTGGTATACAAATTTAATACAGTTATAAAGAACGTTTGCATTCGTTTGCATTTTCCGCGACTTCTTTCCTCGTCATTTTGAAAGCAGAAGTGGCGACATTTCTCCTAAGTTTAACAGGCGATAAATAATTAAACATAAAAAATGAAAAGTCCTGCCACGCCTAGTGTTGTTCTTGGCTTTGCTGACTAATAAACATAAGAACTTGCAGTTGAACCGGATCAGGTACAGTCTATGTCGAAAACGCAAACAGATATAAACGCAATTGAA
The DNA here is from genome assembly GCA_002633005.1 of Phoronis australis. Taxonomy (NCBI): domain Eukaryota; kingdom Metazoa; phylum Phoronida; family Phoronidae; genus Phoronis; species Phoronis australis. The sequence goes on from NMRA01000907.1 coordinate 42,835, forward strand.
GTATATTTAATAAGGTCAGGTGGCAGCGTCGTTTGGCCACATTATACGAACTTTTTGCACTAAGCTTACCGTTAAAACTACCCTCAAACTCTTGCCTCTTGGCTTGCCATTAAGGTCACCATTGAACTTACCATTACGGTTACCTTTGAGCTAACCATTAAACGTGCCATTAAGCGAGCCATTAGGTTACTTTTCTGATAAACAAATTGTCAGTAAATGTCACCAAAACTATAAATACATGATATGTCGCTTCTCTCAGAAAAAATAACATAATTTAATACCTAAGCGTACTATAGAAAGTCAAAACGTTTAAGTTGAAACTGATGTTAAAACGTTTAAATTTTGGGGAATATCGTTTGAAGAGTTATTATCGTCGTCGATAACTTAGTGGGAACACAAGTTGCGCAAACCTGTGGCTTACTTAAAAACTCAAGAAATATCTGCCTCTAGTCACACTTAGAACGATTTACTACTCCTTTACTACTCCACTCACTTAACGTTTGACATCACAAAGGAATTCTGAGGTTCCCTGTTCTCCTATCCGACGAATAACAGTTCATCGACCGTAGAGCCACCCACTCTTCCGATCCCACTCGTAAATGAGGTCAACAGAACAATTGTGATACAGAGGTAATAAATCTAAGAAAACTGTTAATAATTTAAAGTTTGGGAAGTCAACGCGAACCTTTAAACGAATGTATAAGGAAATATTGTCTGACTTAGAAACTCGCAGTAGAGACTTCGTGGGGACTTGGAATTTTCCCCAGGAAATTGTTCGCCAGATACCTTCTTGTGAACGTTATTGTTAATAATTGGAACTGCAGTTCTATGTTCAAGATTCCATCATACAAATCAATCACGGCAAGTCATAGCTCACGTTTTCAGGTTCCTAGAATTATCAACGAAAGTAAAACACCCTCTTTAATTCTAGATTAGATAAACAACCTCACTTGCTGGACTTCCAAGATATTACAAAAACAAACTCTTAGATATTCACTCATTATGTAATAACTTAAGCTGCTTGTCTTGCCACTATGTCCATCACGACTATCCTTATAGAAATAGCAAACAGAAATGCTATTAATTTTTCACACATATACGCACACACACCCACACACACATCCAAATGTAGTTAATACGTGTGCACGTCAATCAATCTGCTTATCATGTTATAGTCAGTGCGTACATGTAGCACCTTTTTGTTGATCTTAAGCAAGGTGCCACGTTTATCTATATGTTTGTTCGTTTATTGAAGTACGTAAACCTTTGATTTATTATGATAATTTTTTAATCAAAAGTCATATGTATGAATTAATAGTAAATAATTACTGTCCCGTTTTTATATTCCTTACTTGTATTATGTGTAATTCTATGGTATTGTACTGTGGTCCTCTTTGAAACCGCTTTGGCTTCCAGAATATCCGGCTTATTACATCTTTATGCATGTACCTATATATTTTCATTTAACTTACCATTCAACAAGCCAGTAACTTTACCATTAAAGTTGAATTTACCGATAAACTTACCATTAAACTTATCCTTTTCTGCTGTTCCTGAAGATTGAGTTGGCAGCAACAAATTGTTTTGTAATTTTCATGTTGAAAATGTGGCCTACTAGTAGGGTTCACCGGTGGGCGGAGGTTATCAGTAGTCAATTCTCCGAATTAATAAACGACTCACTGGGACCTTCCAGGAATGGCGTCTGTATTTATTGTATTACGGCTTACAGCCAAATATCCTTAGATCGTTTACATCTTTGTTCCGATCAATATCCCGGGGACAGGTCTCAAAAATACGCAAAAGGATGAAGAAAGTAAAATGCACGCTCTCGCGTGGCAGCTAAGACAGGAACAGGGTCAGCTCTGTCGGCCGATAAAACATATGTGTAGTAATAAGTATGGGTAGTACTTTAGCCAAAGAAAGCTGAAGATTCGAGAGTATAGTACATGTATTTTTAAGACCACAAACACGCAACGCCATTTTTTCTTGGAGAACATCCATACTGTAATGATCGGCAAGGCTAGAAACTCCAGCAGAAAAATGGATACTGTAGTGTCGCGTATTAACGCTGGTCCTTCAATAAGCGCCGGCTTTGAATATGAGCCTGGTAAAAGTCAATTAAAAACATCATTTTTAATAAGCGCAGGGTCAACCACCGGGAGCTTTAAATGAAGACCTATTGAAAAAGCAATTCGGAAGGAAACTCGGTATAATTTTCTGCATTGTTTATGTCATACTGTAAGTCAACGTAGTGCCGGTAGTTATTGAATATGTGCGTTGCAATCAAATCATGAGTGACGTAATGGTCGTTTTAAGAAAATATGTAACGCGCAGTCCCGCAAACGTGTGGATATCGTTGTCAAGTGAAACAAACATTGTTCAAAACCACGTTTATAAGTGAAAAGATATTAAACTTACATGTACACGATGCAGTTGGCAACAACAGTCAACAGTAAGTGAGCGCCTTGTCTGCAAAATTGGCTTTGTTGAATAAGCACTGTGGTTTGAAACAAGCGCCAGATTGGAATAAGCACCAGGTCGAAAATTGTAGACAAAGCACCTAGGCGTTAATTCGCGACACTCCTCTATTTTGATTTACGAGGGCGTGTTTCATGAGAACTGATTTTAAGACTTTAGACAGGAATTTGGTCTTGCGACCCACATAATTCTTTCTGAAAAATAATTTCAACTGAATTTAGCAAAATAATAAATGCACAAAAAACGTATCGAGAATGGCATTGATGTACCTGTAGTTTTATCCCACCGGACATTATTCCGTGGAATAACGTCGAGTGCGATATTAGCTCCTCTACGCCAATCGAGGTGCGTTTTTTATTTATCCCATACGCTTCGAATTCCTAAGTTACTTTCAATGTTTCGGTAGATTTTTAAATACTTCACTCAGGCTGTTCAAGCGGCGGATCACATTCTATATGTACATGTATGTGCCAGCGCTTTAGGTTACAAATTTTCTCATGTGAAAGAAGCAGTTTCAAATGTCAGAAAAAGGGTAATTTGTTAAGATCACGCTCATTCAATGCAACGACGTTATCATGTACACGTATAAAGACAATCGTGTGCAGTGGTTTTCCCGAATGTATATGAAGTAATGTTCTCGACAATGTCACGCTGAATTTCGAAATAGCTGCGCCATGATAATGAAGTTTTGCTATCGCCCCAGACAGCGACCAGGTCTCTGGTTAACAGACGTTCAACGCCACCTATAGATCCCATGTAATGAGGACGGGAGGTTTTAACCTATTCATATAAACACTGTTTTAACACCTTTCCTGGTATTATAATGCCGTGAAATTCCCATTGCTGTGCGGTAACAGGTACCAATGCCTTATGGAAAAAGGCAAAAAATTAAAATATCAATAAATGAACAAGGACACGATGTTCCATACATGTATATTTCCTACTGCGAAAACAATCAGCGACAAAGCCAGTGTCTGAGGCACATAAAGCGGTAGAATTTCGATCCTAGCCGGATTTCTGTCCTGCAAATCTGAATTGGGGTCAAGCGGACTTCATTTTCCTGCTCTCGTTATAAAGAGCGCTTATACTATATGAAGTCCTCGTTTGACGCGTTTACTACATAAGCCAACAATAGAGTACATGTATATTAGCCTGCGCGAAAGTAGTTCACTTTAGTCTGTCATTTTGCTCGGTACACGGCGCTTTTTGTAAACATGGTGGCTCGCGATTTCTCGTTTAGCCAGTAGGCCTATCGCGTTTCTGGATCAATGTAAGTGTTACTGAACAACTGTTGTAAATGCCGACTCAGATCAATCCCCGAAACGGAAATCTAACCTAGACCAGCCATGTACGGTTGTAATTGTATAAAAATTGAGCATACGTCGCGATTCTACTCGGGGATTCCATCGATAGGGCATTCCCCGAGTACCCTATGCATGACAAGGGAGATAAGTCTTCATTTTGATACATAAACGAATCTACAAATTCAGATTTTCTCCACTACAAGGATTATAATAACAATTTTTAAGAACTTAGTTCCAACTTCTACAAAACTCATTCAAATTACAACAATGGCGAATCGTTTTTCTGCGGTTTATTTGGCGCGGATACGAACCGATATGATCTCGCCTGATCTAGCCTCATCACCCGTTTTCAGTGGTGTTTTGTAAATGTGACTTGCCATATGTGAAAGACTAGTCGCCAACCGACTAGAGCTACGTCTTTCGTGAAAATGCTTTTGACGAACATTGTGTCTAGTAAACATGGTTAAAGTCGGCCGTTAAGTAAGACTGTCGTGTTTGTCATCTCATGAAAAAGTTGAGTTTCGGTCTTCGTTAACGATAACTATTTACGATTGAGGAAAGTCTTTCTCGTTAATTAGAAATAAAAAGTTGTTGATGTTCCCCAATTTTGTGTACAAGACACATGGATGTAGAAACGTTCCGACGAAATCTGTGAGCACTAGCAATATCTTCTCTGCTTTTTGTGATTACGGCAACATATGCATCGTCGTTGTAGTTTTGAGAAGACCTGAATTGTTTGATAGCCACCAGTTTCTTTCAGATAATTTTACAGCCTAGGTATAATTTGCTTAAATTATCCCAGTAACTAGCAGTCACAGACAATGCATACATTCACCATTTTGAATCATTAATTTCAGGATGACCAGACCAACATGCTTTGTTTTTGAATCGTTGATGATTTCGATGTTCTTGTTGGCAACGGAAATAGAATTCTATCATTTGACGGTAAGGAATATAACGAGACGGATTTTATGAGAGGAAAAGACTTAACTCGATTTTCGTTTTTATCCAGCCAAAGAAGGAGAAATACTACTTATTATTTAATGTAAATATTCGACCGCTTTTAAATCTGTGACTGGTTAAAAAGTATGCAATAGAAATTATCCATGTCACTGAGCAGGAGGATAATTATCCTTCCTATCACTTAAAGAGGCTTTGAACGCAAAAACAGACTAAATTGTATAATTCAAACTGGTTCTCTACCACTGAAACAGAACTTAGCGTGTACATCCCCTTATATTGAAAATGTGACCTTTGACATTTGATGTAAGCAAAACAATCGCGACTTCAAGTAGCACCCGATTAAGAGGAACTTGATGTTTAAAATTGTTACAAAGTATCGTACATGTAATATTCAAAAGATGTTCTAAAATGCGATTGGAATTACGATTAGGAAAGCTCTTGTTTCACTGTCATTCATCATACTGTGCTGTCCCATCATACTGTGCTGTCCCATCATACTGTGCTGTCCCATCATACTGTGCTGTCCCATCATACTGTGCTGTCCCATCATACTGTGCTGTCAACTTCAGATTCGGAGTTCGATCACTCATCATATTCTGACATTAATATCTTTGTCAGTCAGCTTTTTTCGACTGGCTGTGAGTGCATGCGTACGCTTATCATACGTGAGACGAAGATTAGAAACTGTGTGGTGACTACAGAGTTTTAAGAATTGGGAATTTTGTGACATTTCGTGGACACTCATTCACAAGGAAAGTTGCAAAATGATACTTTAGTCAGGAATTATTGTTTAAAATATATTTTTGACCGGCTTTTGCGTTCGATGCCTCTTAAATAGTCACGAAAACCAACTACATTTTGTGAATTCGCTGAAAATATTTCCCCCAAATAGACAATTTACGGAAAGGGGATGCCGGAGTGGTATCAAAAGTAGAAATGTGCGCTTGTCATTGCTTTTGGTGCCCGAAATGACAAGGTTATGTCATGCTTTGATCGCCTTCAAATACCACATGTGGAGATAATGCGACAGGATTTGAGTAAGGTAATGCGCTGGTGATGGCTATCGGTTAAATCACAATCAAGGTCCATATTCGAGAGTTGACTGTGTTACGGACTAAAATAATATTTTTGGTCACTTACCAAATGCCAAATGAATATCATATGCAAAGAGTTATTTAGATGTGCAAATTAAAAAAGATTCATCAAAATCGGACAATGTTTGAGAAATTTATGCATGTTTTTGTCTATGAATTTGATACATTTTTAGCGTTACGAGTGGCCATTTTAAAAATTACAGTTTTCAACTGTCAACAGTAGAAAATAAATTTATTTCAATTGCTTTGATATAACTGGGAATAACTTGAGTCACTTTCAGAATAACTTAGATGAAGTTGTGCTTCATCATTGAGAAATGGTAGCGTTCATCATGAAAGAGGCACTCGTTACGAAATTTATAATTCTATGTTTCTAACCCTCACCTATTGGAAAGAAGGTCAAAAACTTAAGTTCACATTCTGTAATGAAAAGAACTGCAGAATATGTTAGCCTAGGCAACACAATGAATTATTCAATATCTAAAAAAACTATTGACTGGGTTATGCTATGGTGAAAATGGCCCAAAAGGCTAACAAAATGTAGTGTACGTACCCCCATGTGGAATTCAGTAACACAAATGGTCATTGCAAATGAAATTATTGCCCTTTGAATAACAATATGGTGCTTATTATCATCAAAGACAAATAAATAGCCAAACAACATTATGTTACCATGTGATGCAGAATTAGTGACGTAGTGTAGGTACATGTACCTCTGTTGTAGTGTACGTACCCCCATTTTAACAAATGCCATGAAATTGAAATATCACTTGGTAAGTGAGCAACATTGATCATAGACTGTTTCCTTAAAAATGTTAGGTTGAAAGGTGTTTATTGCAAAAGCATTTGTTAGGAGTGAAATATTTGCATTTGTGTAGTGTACGTACCCCCATATTTTAATTTGTGCCTATTTTCAAAGTAGGGCAGATATGCACATGAATGCTGTGCTTTTTTTCTCTTTGAATTGATTTAATAAATCAACTAACTCTCAGTAGATTATTAGTATTTAGGAACAAACCTGACATGTCATTGAAATGTAGTGTACGTACCCCTGTGTAGTGTACGTACCTCGACCTCTGTGCTATAAAGTATTGCCCACAGGTATTTTTACGTACTGCTGTTCTCATGAACAATAATGACATTTCCAGAATGCATCCAGTTTGACAAAAAACAATGGACATTATTAAATTTGTGAGCAGTAAAATGCCACACAGGACTTTGATAGTAACATCCTAGAAGACACGGCATGTGACAACTGATATTGCGGAGGCAGGCCCTCTATCTCTCAAGACAACTTGCAAAAAACAACTAGTAGAGGCGGCACAAAACTGGAGATTATCCCATACATTTTTAACTTAGTCAAAATTTGACGTTGATTGGCTGTGCATACTGTACGTACCCCTCAACCAGTACCATATTTTACTGTTTGCAAGTTGAACATTGGGCCTAGCATTGCTTTAGCTATTTTGACCAACTGGTGAATGTGTTGAAAACTACGCAAATGGCATCGATATTTTTTTTTTTGAAAAAAGTAGTTACTTGTCATTTTCTTTTTGTAAGAATCATATTGCAAGATAAGAAGTTCTCATTATACTGTGTTAAGATATGCAATGTATCATCATCTAGAACAACTTGATCAGCACGGTACTAACTTTTCTTACTTTAGTATCTTATACTTCTGCAATTTGATCAAGAACTTACATGTATTAAAGTAACAGCTGCATTAGGAATTTTTGCATGTGAGAAGTGGGCTGTGACCAGAAATTGTGATGTACGTACATGTACCCTTTTATACAACAGCGATGCATTACGCCATACAATTTTAGTCGGTGGTTCTTGTGCAAAATTATTTTAGTTTACAAACCTCGAATGATGGTACTTTAAAATAACCTAGCTTTTCCAGTTATATGACAACCTTCATTTTTCAACAAAAGTGGTCACCGAAGATGGACCTTGAGTGTGCCCTTATCGAATCCAGTGGCTTGCTATGCGACCGCTGGTGGATGCGCTGTCTCAACTAAGTTCGTGTCTCATATTTCATGTCATAGGTATTGTTAGACCGAAAATTTATAAAAACTTTAATTGATGCTCTTTTTTCAAACAGGGTTCTTCAGTTTGCTCTCAACATGACGTCATCCAGTCCTGATATTCTGAATGGGACAGTCGTTATTCAGGAACTCAACCAGGAACTCATCGTCGCAGAATGCGTGATTATCTCTCTCTACATTTTAATAGGAACTCTGGGAAACCTTCTTATAATATTTGCCATTTTGATTCAAAAAGAAGTCCGCAAAAATGTTGGCAATGCCCTTATAATAAACCTGGCGCTATCCGATCTCCTTATGTCAGGATTTTTGTTGCCAATTTTGCTGGCCAATTCTCTGTCTAATTACGCTATCCTGACTGACAGCGCGCTCTGTGTTGTCGCGGACATTATCCAACGTTTCAGCATTGTCTTGTCTGCGTACAGCATGCCCCTTATTGCTTTCAATCGATTCGTCAATATTTGCCGCAACAATATGTACGCAACATTATTTTCAAAGCGCCGTACGTTCTGCATGATAGTTGGATTGCACGTGTTCTCGGTAATTGCCACCATTTTAAGGTTGGTGAACTTCGGGAACAACAGAAAAGAACAGTCTTGCGAAATGAATGATAATAACAAGACATTCAACACAACAAGCACTGCCATAGTTGTTACCTTCGTACTCATACCATCATTGCTGACTAGTTTTTTTTACTTTCGAATTTTTATTAAAATTCGTAACAGCACGTTTGCCACAGGACAGAGTCTTCACAAGAAAAAATCCATCAATACTTTGTTTCTGGTCTTTTCACTATACGTCATATCGTGGTCGCCACTGCTCGTGCGCATTCTTGTAGATCCGCGCGGCCTCTGGCCACGTGAAGCCCACAAAATCGTCATGTGGATTGGATTCTCTAATTCCTGCCTTAACAGTTTCATTTATGGATTAAGATCTCAACAGTTTCGTAAAGGATACATGCGAGTCCTTTGTTTCTGGAACAGTGCTCATCACCACGTCAACGCCATCCATCCCACGTCGTTGGAACTTGCGACTTCCTCGTACAACGTGTCGACGCTGCGCACTAGTGAAAAAGTGATGCCATTTGGTCCACCCTTAGAGTCCATTAGGCATGTTTAACTTGCCCATCTTAGGCCTACATGTATGGCCTAGAGCTTGGACATAAGTCGCGGTGGAAAGTTTCAATCGAAGGTACACAAATCCAAAAGGTATTTCTGATATTGGGAAAACAGTTAAATTGTATCAACGGCAGCTGCTTAAATAAGAAATAGGGTTGTGACTCAAGGAATCAGTCGCTAACTGGCAATATATCTGATGCCATCAACTGTTTGTACGGAACGCCTGCCAATAGAGGACGTTTTCCTGTGACACATTCCTGTACAGAGCAAATGCGAGTGTCAGTGCATTTCAAGGCACCGACTTATCTATTTTCTGATGGAGTATACTTAATTCCATTTCTGAATTCGGTAAGACTTAAAAAGTATTGAGAAAATGGACTTGAACATGCCGGCGACGACACGACCAGTGTTGAACGTGAATGATGTCGATGGAAACTACCAGTTGTAAGCTTGGCGGATCTTTACCAAAGATGTAATTTATTTGATTACTTTCCATTGAAGTACATTATATCTACGCTGTACGTAGACTCCCTTCTAGCTGTTTACCCAGTCAGCTAGCGGCATGAAAAGTATTGTCAAAATATTTAGTATACAGCTTTGCAACAAGGCTACAGTCTCTTTTCCTCCTGCTGTAGTTTGAACGCGTGCTCGGAAGTTTGGTGCACCGCAAAAGCAGTACAGGGCACTCCAAAACGTGTATGTATTGGGGCTCACAAAAAGCGTTTTTGCACACCTTCTCTTTAAAATGCTTTACTAGAGAGGGTCTGGGCCCGCCCGGCCACCTTTTCACTGCGTCACTGCAGACAGATCTTTGCTGGGAAAGACCATTGCCAGAAAAAGGATACGACATTCACATTTAGCGTTACAAAACTGCCAATGTCTCAGAGCACTCAATATTCCTGTTTGATTCATGGAGAGATATGAGCCCTTGAAACCATTTTGATCATTTTTACTTTTAGCGGATAAACATTGCCATAGCTTTTTTGAAACGTGACGACAATGTTGTGAGTGCAAGGCGTGCTTTCTGTGAGCTTATCTGTTGCCTATTAGTAGTTGAGGTAGTTGCATGTCCCGAGATTGAACATCATGTACCACTTGCATGTACTGTATGTTTAAATACGCAGGTTGGAGGTCAGTATGGTGAGGGCAGTGGTCAAAGTCTGTAACTAATTAATGAGGACTTTCGAAACCTTAGACTTACAAGTTTTGCAACCTATTTATGTTCTTCTGAGGTCTGTTTTACGGTAAAAACGTACGGAGACCGGTATAGTGTAATTTTCTGTATGCCGGAAGAGGTGGGGATATCATTATTGCACTTATTGTACTTACGGCAATTTTTCAAAACCGGACTGAGTTTTATCCCCAAAACATTGAAAAACTTAAGAGGACAGACTTCATCCTTACATCAGGGAATAAGTCGTACCTTTTGGCTGAATCCCTTAGGCATATATCCCTACTTTCCTTCTCAAACGGCTTCTTCTGTGGTACCGTGACAAATAATGTTTGCATAACGGACATTAGAATAACAAATCAACAATATTTAAGCTGCAGACTTATAAGTTGTGAGTGAAGTAGCTGACACCAATACAACAATTTGGGTGCTAAGTTTTAGTTTCAATGATTCGGAAATTTTAATTCCATGCTCAGATGGCTCAATATATTTATGTCATGAGTGCATTATATCAGGGGTCTCTTGTGACTGGGACTCGTTCAGTTTATGCTGTTGTCAGTGATGGGCACCGGCGGCTGAGTCGAACCGACCAGGAATTCACTTCAAAGATCTAGTTGTAGCTTGATGTTTACGACTTTGTCTTGGCCGAAATGTGACAATCTAGTATTTGCCCGCTAATTCCAAATCTTTCACAAAACCACTGTCGCTCAACTACTGTCGACTGCAAATGATGACTGTCCTAAGGTACAACGCGAACTCCTCCGACCGATTGTATGCATTTTGTAAACTGGACCAGATATTCAAAATAAAGCGGGAACATACAAACAATGCTTATTTCATTTGAGGAGAAAGGCGGTTTTCACGATTACAATGTATATACGTCAAATACTAAGGAAACACCACACATATATAACCACATGTACCATGATGCGCATGCGCCAGAGCCATTGTCTCAATAGTTTCAAAGACGCGGCAGCAATCGTATACTGGGTGTCTTAAAAATATTCACAGAAATTATTCTCAAGTGTGTACAAAGATAAGGTTTTACTAGAAACTAACAGTGTTTTTTTCTCATTTTTGGTACCTTGAAGTTGATTTGGCCATGAGAAGAAGTGAGAAAAATTGCTACAGTGGATTCTACAGAGAACAGATTTTTTAGCATCAAATGCAACATGTTGTGCGGAAACATGGCGGGTATCAGGCTTTCAGCAAAACTGAGCTACTTGTTGTGCGAAGGGAGACAAAAATGGAAGGAACTGTTTCAATGTTTTTACTGAAAAAAGGCTACAGCTGAAGATAAGTGATCTTTCTGTGAAGCATGCAAAGTCTGTAAGAGAGGTAGTTTCGCAAAGTCTAAAAAAACAATTAGTCGCACTCTCTGCATGCATTAAGAGTCAACTGTGGCATTTCTTTGGATACGAAAAACATCCTTGGTCCCCTCCGAAACAAAATCCTGATATCCATTATTCAGAGTATCTCTAGGAACGCTTTTGGGAAACCTTCCACTTACTCTGGCCGATACACAAAGAAACGCAATGCAACACAAACTAACTTGAGATGCAAGATAAAAGTTAAATCTCACTTTTCAGTACGGCATAATTTCGAGGATACAAATAAAAGGATTAAACATCTAACCAATAACGTACCCTATATTTTTAGGTTACATTTATCAACAAATACAACAGAGTCCACATCAACCCATGTAGGCGAATTCCATTTCCCAATCGTCTGAGTTCAAGATGTTTCAGAATCCATCCCTGAACTGGGAATAGCCGTCGTATTCTCTGGCATAGGCGGCTCCAGAGATCCAGACCCCTCCTTTTCTCTTAGGTTTAGTGATACCAAATCTAGAATTGTCAAATTGTTGACTTGGACCTCCCTTTTTAAAAGTCCTCGATCCGGCCGCCCCTTTAAAAAATCCTGGATCCGCCGTATTTGGGTATGTCCAGTGCTTAGCCAATCGGGCGCTCGATACAGAAAACAATTTCTCGTGACCTTTCAAAGCCACAGAACCTGCGCACGACTGGTGCACTGCATAGGAAATTTGACCTCCTGCACTCGTTTTTATCATTTTAAAGGGGCGTGGAATGAGAGGACTCGTAAAAAATGCGCATGTACTTATTGGAGATGCTAAATTGCGAGTTAGTCGAATCACTTTGAATACCTCAAAAAATTTTCAGATTCACTATTGTTGAAATACTGACGAACTTAAACTGTTATTAAGTATTTTATCAATATTTATTGAAAAGAAACGTGATTATACAAGGACAAAGGGAGACATTCATGCACAAATACGGGCGCATGCGCGTGTATATGCAAATTTAGTCAGTCAGTGTTATTGCCTGATAAGATGTAAGAAAATGTTTCCTCATGTTTCTTATACTTACATGTATAGTACCATTATTCAAAAGAAGAAAGTTCTGAAATTAGGTTCGTGTTTACCATTCCCTCAAAACCAAAAATATTGGTTATTGTATTGTTGACTTTTGCTAGATATTTGAATCTCTACATCTTAAGTGAATGCCATTTCAAAACCTTACATGTACCTTCTGCTTGAGGCAGTTTCTTGAAAATAAATTTTACGCTTACTGTATGTACGGATGTTAGTAATAGGAAGGGTCAAGTGGCAAATTAACGCTGTTTAGCCGTTGAATGCTAAACTAAGAAAAAATAAGGTGTGTCATTACAAAGAGCGGCCCTTTGTCCAAGGAATGTAATTATTTCCCTTGTTTCGGGACATATATTAATGGGGTAATTATGTTCTTAGTTCTCGGAAATCACACGTGAACAATTTGAGAACAATTTCATAACGGTAAGTGACCTAATTAAGAAGATTGCTTTCTGTCACGGATAACGTGTTTATATCCGTTTTACATCTAGTGAGCATTATACAGCAACTTTACTATAGGAAGTGTTATGGAGCTCGTGGGGCTCGAGTTCCCTCCTTTTCCTAGACACGGCCAAAAAGCACAACTGGCATACAGCTATTAGGTGCTACAGCTACAGTTTTCCTTCGAAAAGTTGGTCACCTTACAGCATCCTATAGATCCGCCATTACTACATGTAGAAGCGAGATTGTTCTGCAATGAATTTCTTCAATCAGCACATTTAGAACAACAAACCGACACAGCTTTCGGAAACTCTCAAGTAAATTTTCGACATACTCGAGGGTACATATACATGAACAGCTGATTGAAGATTACGTAAGCCTTAATGTCAATTCCGTACATTTAGTCAAATATCTACAGAATTACAGAATTTAATTCAGCAAAACCTTGCATTTTCTGAAAGTAGAAGTTACATAGGATTTGGGTTTTGACTTTATACCACCTGCCACTAATCATTTCTAGGTATATTTCGCAAAAAGTAAGGTACGTTCATTGCAAAACAACAGGATAAATAACGTAACCAAATTTCGTGTTCTATAAATGTTTCAGAAGAAATCTCAAAAACAATGTTACAGTTTTTAAAATCACAGTTTCGTTTTTGCTTGTGCAACATTTTTTATGAAAATAATACAAGACCTCTCATGCAACACAGTAACATTTAAAAAAATCCTAAGCCTTTTCTAGAACATGTTAATAAAAATAACAGCGGATTTAAAGCGGCTGGACATGTTTCGGTGTCGTTTATTTAAAGACCATCATCATAAGAACAGAGAACATAGTGGCCACCTAACTAGGCCCAACGACAAGTAATGAAACAGACAGTCAATAACAGGGAGGGACAATAACTAGACCAACAATGACATCCTGTGGTGTTCCAGTTGCCTATTGAGATTTGGGCTTGCACCAACTGCTGTGTAGAGCCTCAGGAATTTTAAGCTCCTTTGTTGTTTCCGTTTTGTCATTAAAACTACTCTTATCCTTCAGTAAACTTAGGAACCAGGTTCCTAGAATAAATTAACTTATTTACCAGTGTTTGAACAGTTAGCGATCGTTAATCAGCTTCTGCTTAAATTGTGATGCGTTCTCTTGTCAGTGTTGGCTTTTTGCGATTATGTCACCTGACCCTTAACCAGTTTCTTTTCCCCGGATTCGTTTGTCAAGTATTCTTCGCTGCTGGCAGCTAGGTTGCGCACATTCCACAACAAATATATAAAAATTGTTTCATTTCCTTACAAGTCTTTAGTATTTTTATACCAGCAAACCGAATTTTAGAACGAACCTTGGTGCTGCGAAACTGTCATCATCTCCCGAAAGACGTCTCAAAATTTCAGGAAATGGCGCGTGCGCTGTGTCAGCAGGGTGTTGTTTGTTTTTGAAACAGACCACACTTCTTTGTTACAAAATGCGGCGAATTATGCTAGAAAATGACGTTTATTTGATTGTTTTCCACTTAAACGGCTGCAACGAACAAAGTGAATGTCGGTTGACTACCAGATTTTGCATGCACCCCCGCCGGTCCGTTAGCTTTACACGTTGATGTACCCTAAGTTTTACGATGTGGCGAGATAAGTCAACTATATCCGGGGAGTAAAATTTTTGGGTGTATCTAACCAGCACTTCAAGTTTAGAGAGCTGAGTATTGGCATATAGCTGACTGACTGGCTGGCTAGAGTCCACATTGCCCACGGCACAGTCAGACAAATGTAAATTGCTGATACGGACTGGTTGCACCGGCAGATTTTCGTCTGACGAAGACGACGACTGGTTGTCACTTTGTGTTGCCTTGACTCAAAAAGGTAGCCCTGGTGACCAGACATTTCATACTAAACTTTCTTATTCCGACAATATGAAGAATGACACTTGACTGCAGGCTTACATAGGGCAGTGGCTTTGCCCCCACCAAATACGTGACGAGAAGCAGCGCTCCAAGCGGGTATTTTTTTGAGCTTCGTTAGAGAATATAACTTTACTTTTTAATGTTGAATTATTTGTGAAAATATTCAACAACTCATACTTTGTTATCTTGAATTGTTTGTGAAATTAATCAACAACTCATAGAAAACTATAAAAATTTATTCAGAATTAAACACAGTTCCCTTTTATGAGACAGCATTGGTTGAAAGAAGGCAATGTCGGGATTATTGTTAGACGGGGTGAACTCGGGCTAACTGTGAAAAACAATAACTTTTGATTAAGGCTAACAACGCTTTACAAAGCCCAACAAACCTGTGGACATGGGGCTCACAGAGGAATCCTCGTGTGAATTGTGCAAGCACCAACAAATCTGGACTGTGCGCTGTCATCACGTTCACTGGCTCTTGCAGGGGGTGGAAAGAGCTGAAGAAGGACCGTAGGTTGACAAGAAGCCGGGGTAAGATTCACTGATTCCATACACTGGGAAACAACAACATGGGTGAAGCGTCCTTTTGGATAAAGTAGGGGGTTGGAAGTTAACTGTGCACTTGCATAAGCGATCAAAATAGCCTGAGCAACCCTCGTCCAGAAATACATGTAGTAATGTGGTCAAGACTAACCAAAAAACGGTACTGCTGGAGTTGACTGTGTCGTGGAAGGAGCGTGTAGAAGACGCTCATGAGAGGAAGAGAGAAAAATGTCAATAGCTAGTCGATAAGTGCCACACGAATGGCTGTTGAATATGGAAGCAGCGTTTTTAGGCCAATCTGTTTGACGGGCGTTTCTTATGCTTTACGTACGATAGACAAGGGGTACCAGGCTCAAAGAGCATCGCAGTGGTTGTGGAGAACGAAGAATGCTACATGGACAAAGGAGCGCTCTGGTGTCCCTGAAGGTAATGGAAAGGGCACATGTAGGCGGGAACCAAATGCCGGTATACAGTCCTGGGCCACGACTGATCACCTCGGTTGGCGCAACTCTGGAGGCTGTTGTGGACAGCGCCGAAACAGCCAAGGAAGGAAGACTTCCACCCGGTGACAGGACTGGTGTCGTTCCAACAGATGTTTCCAGGTAACTTACAAAAATACTCACTCACTTCAGAAGGGATCTCTGGAATCGAGGAGAACTGACAGCATGCTTAAAGTTAGTTACAATATATGGCTACAGGCCAGGTTTAATACGTTTCTGGTCATGCGTGAATATTTCAGCACCGAAACGGAATGTTCAAGATATTGACAAATTTGGTTATTGTAACCGAGTTCGAATCTGACTGTATGATGCCGTTTTTGGAAGCATATTCATGCTTTTAGGAAGAAAATTGACACGGGGTATTGTTTATTGCAGTTTTAAATTAATGCTATATATTATATTATCATTATATGATAAGTATTTTTGATAATTTATTTAACTAGCTGTGTTCCTGGCTCTCACTCACGCTGTGCAAAAAGACCCAGGACTTCTACATGGGGAAATATAGCCCGAATTGGGCTCTCAATGAAGCTTTTTGGAGTTACGGCCAATGTCGCACTTATCCAAATCGCTGTTGCTTCACTAGTTCTATTGGCGCGCCACTTACGAAATTTCACAAATGATCCAGTTGGAGTAGATTAGTTGACCTTGGAGAAATTGCAAATTACAGGATTCGACAAAAATAAAAATCAATATACCTTTCTTCGGCAGTGTATCTGATTGAGTGGGACTGATTTCGTGGGTTCTCGGAGGACCTTTTTATCATGATGAGTGCTTACTGGTTCGTCGACAAAATGTTTCTGCTTTAAGTGGTAAGTCATTCATTAATCACTGAGCCGAATGGAGCTCAGTTCAGGCCGATATTCGTTCCTACTGGGTTTCGAAATAACTTGCCAGAAAAAGTCATACCGACTATGTTCTTCTGCTGGAAGAACCAAATGGAAACGTTTACTTCCATCCTATTTTCTGCGTGTTAGTACTTGATGTGTGTTTTAACATGAATTAGGCGGAGATTGGAACTAACTATGCTATGTTTGGACTTATATCACATTAAATATGGAGCAGCATTTCGAGAATATTTTATACTTGGCTCATTCAGATTGTTATTTTTCCTACAAATGTGTTTTATTCACACCACGCTCAGCGTGTCTTCAAAGCTTTCGTTGACGTCATTTTTCGGCGCATGATGTTCGCGGGTTGGGACGGATATACGATTTCATGAGATCGAAGGCCTATTCATCGCCCACTAACCCCATTTTGGGAGTGTGAAAAATGATCTGCCACAGCTTATCATGCATTTGAACTGAGCTCAGTTATTGAGCAGGGACGGATCCAGGGTTTTGACTTAGGGCACAGTATTAGCCAGGATTTTACCTGTCAGACATTCGCACTCCCGAACTGCCAAATGGAAACTCTAGAGAGAATATTAGGATGGGTCATGGCCTCCTTGCACTATCCCCCTATATCCGCCACTGTTGGGGCCAGTCGACTTCCTCCGAGTACTCACCATCTGTTCTCTCATGATCAACAACGCAGATCTGCATGTAGGCTACGTGGCGGTCACATTTTCATTACCAGTGTCTCCCAGGTATTCCGATAACAACATTTTCAGCCGGGGTCCGTTTCATCCAAGCTGATCAGACCTGTGTTACGATTCTAATGAGGTCGAAACTTTGATTCCAATTTTTCATTCGGCTCATACATCTAAACGCAGCTGAAGAAGGCGGTTTTTATGCCTGAAGGTGAACAAAGCAGTGTCGTGTTTGCAGTAAGTGCCCGGTCCGGTCGTAACTTTTTACGACCGGACTTTCCTTTGATAAAGGAACCCCTTCCTTTATGAAATTCAATATATAACAAACACTAGTTTTATTCACATTTTTTAGCTCAGCAAACAGGTTTTCTACAAGCAAATTGTTGTGTCACTTGTGTTTTTCCGTGTGAAACAAACTTTTGGTAATTCTGGCTCGAAACCTCAAAATTCTATGGTGATTCATTTTTGTCACGTGAACTTACCTGATTATGCCAGTGGGTATTGTTAATGGACCACTAGATAACTAAAGGCGAAGTCGTTAATTTGAAATAGACCAAGTTCGATTTCAACACCAATATTTTAAGCTAACTAATGACTAGCCTGCCTAAATCAAGCTCCTGCCTCAGGCTAACAAATTTTCACTGTTCAGTACAGTCGAATGAACTTTGTTCTTTTTGCAAAAGCAAAACACGTATCTACACGATTCTCTACAATGCCTGGATCGTAGACCGTACAAACAACCGTTTAGAAAAGCACTGGAATAGGCGCACCACATTACGACACGATGTGCAGATTGAGGCCATTCGCCGTTAGGATCCGCCACCGTCCGAGCAGTCATGGGGGCGAAGCAGACGACAAACAAGATTAACGCCATCGCTTGAGTACCAAATTCCTTTGACGCCTTGTGAAAACGATGGGGATCGCCGTCATCGCGCGACAACCGAGTTTTTACAATAATCAGTAGACTGCACGTAATTAATATAATACAAACAGATGTAAATCCCACAACCACTAAAATCAACGTTAAACTATCGATTTGTCTCCCGTTTTTACTTCCATAATTATCGCAAATCCCTGAAATTGGTAGCTTGTCTCGCCTGTAACCGCCAAAAGTTGTGAGCGCCACCAGTAACGAGCAGACAAACGAGCACAGCAATAACACGGTCGTGTTTCTCCATGAAAACAGCTGGTCATAAAACACCTCATTCCATACTCTTACGCAGCGATTCACTGCCACTGCCGATGTCGTTAGAAAGGATAGCCCAACGCAGATGCGTAATATTATTTCACCTATAAAACACGGCGACGATTCGCCTAATAGTGCATAATTCGACAAAATGTTGCCCAGAAAGATTGGTAAAACTGTTGTTAACAGCAGAAGGTCCGACAGTGCTCGAACAAGTAGCAGAACTTTACCCGCCTTGCGACGTAACTCCTCGCGCAGAATAATAACACCTACAACAACCACATTGGGAAGAAAGCCGACCGGAATGAGCATTGATAGAAAAACCTTTTCCGTAGCATTCAGAGCTGACGTCACGTTTTCGTAGCCATTGGAACTTCCACGGAGCACCATTGTTCTTTTTTGAGTCACGGTAATCCTGGAAAATTATGTAGTATGGCAATGAGGTACTCAAATGCGTGGAATGTTATTAACTCTACGTTATTGTTCTTAAGACTCTTAATAACATTTGGTTGCTGAACTCAGCAAAAAATTTCCTAAAAATGGTTCCAATCCCCTTGTGAATGGTAGACCAATGTGACTCGTTTTGAACAGAAGTAACTGTATTTTTGAGAGCAATGTGAAATAATTTTGACATTGTTTTTCGACCATTTGCTTTTCCAAGAAATTTTGTTAAAACACCCAACTAACCTGTTTTATTCACCTTTTCGCTCGTTACGTGTTCATTTCTCCCCGTTCTCTAGTTACAGCTGTGCTGACGAATACTATTCGTGTACTTCAATGATGTCATCGCGCCCAGGTTTGATGTTGGTGGCGGATTCCAAGAAGTAGGAATTCAAACCGGACTTGCTCAACGTAACAGAAAGAAAACTCGTTGCAGACCGTTGTCCTCGGTTCAGCTGTGCTCTGCATCTACATGTGTTAATGATGCTTTCTCACGGCAGTTTTTGCCACGTATAGTATTCATAGTGTAGTATCGGTATCTATATATATTGACATTCTTCCATCTGAAATCCATATTCATTGATCTGCGAAGTGCGATTAATTGATTATAGATCCGGATTACCAGTGCCTAGTCGAGATGACAAATATTTGTACTTTAACTATAGGTATTGATGATCTCCGCTTAGACAACGTAGGCTTAACATGTTGGTTCACAGAAATATTTGTTCGGTCACACTTCTAAACGCTTGCGTACGCGTCTGTTTGTGTTCAGACATTAGTTGACCAGTGTCCCTTGTGTGGCTCAATACCACATGTTTACGAAAAAGCATTTATCGAGCTTATGAAAATAAGGCCTGGCCGTTCTATTTATTTGTACATCGGTTGAGTGCATCATGGCGATTTTGCAATGAATTCAATCAATACAGTCGTTTCGTTTTAAAACAAATTCCTACACGCAAACATTGTTACTCCATTGAATGACACCCGCTATTACCTGTTCATTGGTCTACGTCTTCCATTCCTTCTAGTTTCTCCAAAAATTAGTCATAAACTAATACCGATGACGGTCTGAGCTGCCGTTACTTTTATGAATAACTATAGCTACTGCTTTAAATTACTGGGAGTAGACATCTCACCGAACACATGGTGTATCTTTCAACACGCCACAGATTTTTCAAAAGAAACTAAATTTAGCAAAATTCAAGTTTATATTTTATGGTTGCACAATAATAAAATGACCGCCAAGATGAATTACTTGGAAGTGGCTCAATTCTTTTATAAGCACAGGCAATTATACGAAGAGCTGAAATGTTCCTCACTAGCTAAACAACAGCAGGATGCAAAAACACAATAGCATGTCATTCTGTCACACTAGCCAATTACAGAAGAGAATCTTTGCCAATAACGCAAGCTGCTTCACATGAACTCCGTCCACCGTTAAATACCATATACAAATTCACAGGCACTTAAAATTAATATGTTCCTCGGTCACCACTGGCACGATCCACTGTAATAAAACTTTGTTGCGGTGCGTCATTGAGAATATTCGTCGGCCTGTGTACAAATTGCACTACACGGAAACACTGCTCATTTTGATCACGCATGCATGCACGCATACACACATTAGGGCAAATAAGCACAGGCATATATACATGTGTTTAGTAATATGTAAATCTTATACAAAATGTTGTTATCACTTACACATTAACAGTTTGCTTATATTGTATTCCGTGGAGTATATTGGATGTATAGCACTGACGTTATTTTCCTAAGGTGTCAGGTTTATGGTATTGATTCCATCAGTCTTCCAACGTTATGCATGGGAAATAAAAACTACATGTAGGCCTACAGTCTTTTATATTCTATTGCTCACTTGCATTGGATCGCATTGTTACTGAAAAAGGTGGGGATACTCCGTTTGTAGAAATGGTTGGATAGACGGTATCAAAAATTTGTTTAACTTAATTGACTTGTTGTATTGCATTGGTGGGGGCCCTCAATGAAACGGTTTTTCCCATTGACTGAGACTCCACAGCTAAACTAAGCTAATATATGCCTAGGAAGAGTTTTAAATTTAATATGTTGCGTCTTTAGACCAAATTAGTGACCACGTGTAATGATAGGTTACTGAAAAAGGTGGGGATACTCTGTTTGTAGAAATGGTTGGATAGACGGTATCAAAAATTTGTTTAACATAATTGACTTGTAATCCTGTTTTCAAAATTTGGCTAATTGTATCATAGTAGAAGCTAGAAACAAACTATTTGAATACTCGAAACATATTTAGTCCGAGTCTTTTGTAACAGAATCGAAGTTAAGAATGTATATTTTATTTAAGCTGAGTTTTCAAGTGAACCGTGTGTGAAGCTTAATTTATCTCGTTCTGAGTGATCTGTTTTGGCTCCGTTCAGAAGAGGAAATCTTCCGAATGCACTTAGAAAAACTGGTCGTTAGTAAACACTCCTGTAAGTGAAAGACTGCTTGTGCTGGCTATTCCGATTCTGTGGAGGATGGGTTACATTTTGTGTTCAGTGGTTGTTCTCTTTATAACTCACGGAGGTCTATTCAATTGTGTTTTCCTTCATGTCCCGAATTTTGCATTTTTCAGAAGATTAGATACGTTAAAACTGCTGTTTCAATACCTTGCCAAATATTTCAAGTCTGCTTTTGAACTTAGAAACCGTCGCATTTATGGTAGGCCTACATGTACAGTGAGTTGTGTGGCTATAGTGAATAATAAGCCCAACTGGGCTGGGTACTTGTTATTCTGACGAATGTTACACCTATAATTGTCTGAATTCATTGTGCTCACTATATTAAATTAATACATGCATACACACACACGCACACGCGTATACATACATCCGTACTTGCATGATTTCATACATACATACATTCGGCATTCAATCATTCATAGTCATAAAATTACATACACATACAGTACACCTTTCCAACTGTTTTATTATCTTTTTAAAATTGCACATGTAACGTAAGTTTATAAACGGGTCTCCGTCGGATCTACGTTTTCAGTAAGTAGTGGGGGTTAGGGTTCGCGGGAATCCGAGTCGCCTAGTCATCATGTTCATTATCGCCACCTTTATCATCATGGTTATCCCCATCCCCGTTCAGGTCTTTTCAGTTAATTTCGTCAAGTGCCGCTCATCCGAGTACTTGTGCAGGGAACAAATTGACACCAGTATTATAATGGTTCTATTATTGTTCTAAATCGCAAGATGACTTCTTATACAGTAGCCTTGAAAACAGAAGGGATATGTCCATATCCTGGGCTTGGTTTCACACATGATTCTCATGTGCCGAATTCCTGATATAGGCACAGGTTCGAATATAGACGTGTGGGCCTAAATACGCGCATACATGGTCATAATATTTACACGTACGTACATGTACATGTTTGCACCAAACTCAAGCTGTGTTGTGGCTGTGAATGAAACCCTAATACACATAAATGAATTCTGTACTTCAAGAGCGCACTGTTAACATGGTCTCTCAGTAGACAGTGGGAGGATGACCAACAGAATGAAACAGGTTTTATAATTACAGCTTGCAAAATAAGCAAATTATATTCATTTATTGCGAATGTGTTGTTTTAATAGTTCAGCCTTGCAATATTTAACGACACCCTACTCTATATTCATAAGATTGCGTGAACAGCAAGAAATGAAAAGTTACGCTAGATGGCGTGCACAACTCAGTATTACAATTGTTCGGGAGGTTGCCTGGTCAAAATAGTCGATGATTTTCCATTATTGGACCGTGAAATACAACGGAACAGTTACATATATAATTACACGATATTTACAATGAAAATAGATTGAAGAAAATGAAAGAAACACGTAGTGTCAAAGCACAGTGGGGCAAATCGGTAACTATATAATCACGTGAAGTGTAGACAATTATTACATATGTACATACGTCGTACAATTCCAAGTGGTGGCACTGCTGTGTACAAATATTAGAACTAGAGCGGAACTCGGCCACCATAGTGAGACGTCAGCTGTCTTTTGATGGACATCCCGAAATTATGGACAGTATATTGTATATTGTTTACACAAATACTTACTGCAATATAAAATCAACTCACCACACTTAAATAAAATCTGTTCAATAGCACACAATAATCCTACACTATGCTGAACTCGGCACTCGGATACTTTGTGAGGGTGAATTTAACTACATTGGCCAACATTGATTCGCCGTTGTCGAGCCAATACAGGAACACGAAACCACGCTGATCCGATGATATTCCAAACATAAATGTCTGATTTATGTTAACGTGCTTAACGAATTCGTTCGTCTCACATCCGGAGTGTCATTCTAAAGTACAGGCACGAACTTAGGCCGATTAAACTCCCTAAAAACCGAATGGAAAGGATTCATTTTGCAACCGAACTAATAGAAGATTTTCATAATTTGCCGAATTTCGTCGTCTTAAAATTATACAGACCAAAAGTTTTTGCATGGATTAGTAGAGAACACCTGCAAAACGAATCTGTCCTGCGAAAGGGTTACTTATTCACTAAAGCTCATACATAATTCATCTCATTCTTTCTCGGCAACGCAACGTTCTCATTAGACTTCCTACATGTAGGAGCGATTATAGCGGAGTTTCCCAGACACACATCCCCAAAGACATATAGCTAAAGACAGGCACCCTGTTGTTGAAAGCATAACCTTGTGATTTGATGCTCAACGTGTAGTCAACATTTAGGTAAAGTTTACAACAAAAAATCACTATGACTACGCTTGTACCAAGAATGGGATGCGGTCCGTAAGGAAATGTACAAAGTGGTAGTGACATTCGAAGTGATCAACGTGGGGAGTTTGTGGACGTTGGTCCTGTTCCTTTGTTTTATGCGGCCTGGAGAACGTTTCATGTTTCTTAGAGGAAGAGCGAAAACGAGTTGGTAACTCGTGCGACCAGTTTCCCAAAAGGTTACGTCATTAAATCGCAACAGTTCAGTGAAACAGGGTCCATAGGCCAATTTGTAATTCTTGCCAGTGCATTGCCTTATACGGACCGTATCCCATGTTGACATATCACTTTCTGTACTAGCATGACCATACTATTTTGTTATTTTTTTGTAAATTTTGGCCCCTTCAAGTTGATCATCAAACCATAAAGTCGTACCATCATAGATCACAGTACACGATCTGGCCTTCCATGGAAAATGTCCGCACACAAGTCAGGATAATCGTTTAGAAAGAAGTCATAAATGAACTCCATTCTCACTCCCTGTTCAATCTCTTTAAGATGAAATTCCCCAGGCGCCACCCTTATGTCATGTCCGCACGTGTGCATGACAGCCACGCACGCCTCCTGTTGGTGGTTAGCTACAAAGCCTGGGCTTCCTGAGCTGCCACTGCCGAATTTTGAACTGGATTGGTAAAGCGCTCGCCGTCTGTCTGTTATGTTTTTGAACATGTCTTGTTTATATTTCCTGTGTAGCCCAAGGAGCTGTAAGTATAACAATGTGACTTCAGTGGTAAATGACAGGTAAAAACATGTAACGTGTCGGTCACTGATGTAAGCAAACTATGACTGTCGATCATTGAAATAGTACAATATTCTAGTTACAAAAAAGGTTTAATTTTAAGAGTGTATTTAAAAGGCATAAAATACATAACTTGTTTCCAAGAGTTTAACTCATATGTCTATGCTCCCTTTTCCCTGAACTCAAGAGAACAACTGGCATGTTTAAATTCAGTGACATGGGTATTTTAAAAGCATTCAGCTGACAAATGTCCAGTAATCCTACCGTTATAAACCTCACCCTACAATGATCTATATAACTAGCCGAATTGGTTTTATTTAAAAATGGACAAAAGTATATTGTAGGTCACATTCCATTCATTCCGAATGACATAGTAAATGTTATCGTACCTTTTCTATATTTTGTGGCGATGTACAATCATAGTCAATAGTACACATCGTATCCAAAACTTTCCCATCGCCAACTGGATGTCCAACAAAATGAATATATCGCTGTGCATCAATAGTTGCAAACTCAGTAATAGGCGGCGGAAGTGGGCATTCACTGATCTTCAGACATCGATTGAAGGCTCTTGGAAGTGATGCCTCGAAATTGAGGTCTAAGACGGCCACATCGAGGTCCTCGCAATGAGCCAATATGGCGCGGATAGGCGCTGCAACGACACCGTCCACTTGACGAGGCTTGTTAAAATGAAACAGAGCCACGTTATGCTCGGCTGTAAAATACACATTAGAAATGACCAACAAACAGTTCAGAGCTTATAGGTTGTTACATACTACCTAAACAAGCAGACTACAACCAAAAGATTCTGTTACCCGATGATACATGACAGAAGCTGTTAGGGTGTAGTGTAACACTGTTTCATTTGTAATGGAAGTTGAAAAGTACAAATTGAAACATTGCTTTCTTGTCTCTTAGCTTCTAGTGGCTGTCAATTGTAAGGTGTATCAACTCATAATGCATTATAGAACGCACTAAATGACTCCAATTAATGTGCTATATAGATTATCCCACATACATAGAAATACTACTGTCATACCCTATCCAGAATTCATTTCATCTGGGAATGTCCCGGATGAGATGTGTTGTTGTTGTGTGCTTTGGCTTGTTGTTACATGACGTCATATCCATGTCAAGCCTACCTGCGCCTGTACAGCGATAGGTGATCTGTGAGGCTTAACAGCTAGTTCAGTTTTATTTCATATTGAATTGATAAGAACTTTCAGTTTTTGAGATGTTCAAGTTAAAAAGATGAATAATTCAATTATAAATGTTAGTCGGGAACTTTGAAACAATCTCTCCGGAAGTATAAAAGTTGATCAGTTTTGCTAGCAGCAGTTTGTCGCTTTAGCTTCGATGAATTTCGTAGTTTTCTAGGTCTATTTTCCTGTATTAGGTTATGAAACAGAACTAGTATTAGAAATGTTTCCCCTTGATGCCTTGATGGCAGAACTGGAAAGTAACGGTGGACACTGTGCCGTGTTTGAGATATCAGGAAAGTATGTCAAAAAGCAGATTTTACGCTACCAGGAGAGCCGAGGAACGCTGCGAGCGCACGCTTGTGTCGGTAAAAAGGTGCATGTTCGATGTTAGGTATCATTTCTTTGTGATTATCTTAGCTCTCAGTGTACAGTAGATATACTGCACATAAATGCTTCCATAAGAAAACGTTTTCGTTCGATTTGACTGTGCTGTAATATTGTTTTTCAACCCACTCATGGAATATAAAAGGCACCAAATGACTCCACTTGAACGGCAAAAACCTGTTGGTCCTTTAAACAAGGAAAGGAATCAACAATTAGTCGAACATGGCGGACTTCAAAGCTAGTCGACTGGACTGCTAAACCAAATTGCCGGTGATCAAACCTGTTGTTCGAACTTCAAAACGGAATGGTTTCACCCAAAAAATAGTTGACTGGACCAAAAACAGGATGGCCGGTCCCATAACCAGTTGTCCAGAGATCAAACAGGACGGCTGACTTCCTCAGAGACTCCCATTTAATTCGTTCTCAAGGATTCAAGTGATATCTACTGTCTGTGCACCCGCCAGCCCGTTTTAGGTGTGTTCAACCATTTTTTGTGTGCCGCCATCTGGTTTTAAGGTCCAACCACCAGGTTAGAACAAGGGGAATTTTATTTTTCAGTCCTGCCAACTTGTTTCAAAGTCCAGGCAAGTGGTTTTGAAGTCTGGGCAAAGGGTTTTGAAGTCTGGACAAGTGGGTTTGAAGACTGGGCAAGTGGTTTTGAAGACTGGGCAAGTGGTTTTGAAGTCTGGGCAAGTGGTTTTTAAGTCCGGGCAAGTGATTTTGTCCGACCATTTGTTGATTCCCCTCCTTGTTGAAGCTGCTTTCGCGCCCTGTTATCGAGTTAGATAAAAACGAAAATAGAATTAGGCATTGTATTCCCGTGAAGTCAGTGTCGTCAGATTATTTGCCGTGATAAAATTCTTTCTACTACAACGGAAAATATGGAAACCATTAGTGACCCAAGAAAACGCTTCCAACGTTATTAGAGTTGGCCTTATAGACATCACACAGACTGGGTGGGCAGAACACATGGAGCTCACCTTGTCAACGTATGACGCCATATTGGAAAGTGTGACACAAAACAAAAATGTCGCAAAACACTGAGACACCTACAACATCAGTCAGGAAATATCCGGGGCTCGATGTGTTACATGTATGCCTGCAGCCAAAGAGTTGAGTGTATTGGTCCTACCATTGAATCATAGCTTTTTGGTTCTGCCATAGAGTTTAGTGGTGCTGCTTAGGTTCTGTCACCGTAGTTTAACCAGTGTAACCATGCGTTGTTTCCACCCAAGTCTAGTCTTGTTGACTGAGATCATATCAAATCAATTTAAAAAATAATTATTGGCCAGCATATGATGTTATCGAATGTTGATGCTGTTTGTTAATTGTACTTAAGTAAATATGTGGTATTAATGACAATGATATGTTTTTACTTGTACTGAAAAACAGAATCTGCATCATGATGCCCGCCACTCATCCAAATCAGTACATCTACGTGAGTAACATATTTTTATTGAAATACGTACTGCCTTAAAAACTCTTTCTGAATATATATTCCCTAATCAGATATTTTTATGTTGTATAAAGGTAAATCCACAGTCTGTACTTATGTCGCACTACTTTGCTTGCCAACAGTTGTTTTGTGACTTAAAAACTGCGTAAAAAGTGCAAAGTAACAAAACTAGCATACCTGCACAACTGAGCTGTGCACACGACTTATATTCAATTACGAAGAATTTTAAACTCGAAACCGAGTGGAAATATTTCCATCGGAGCCGGTGTTCATTAAACAATGACCCAGTGAAAAAAATGACTATGGGTATTTTTTTCAAGGGGTATAAATTCAATGTGAAGAATTTGCCACTCGTGAATATTACGATCAAAAGTTGGAATATGGTACCGGTAAGCATGGCGCTACTAACACATAGTGTACACACAAGGTAATGCAACACAGTCACTGAATGTCCTGGCGCTCACTTAAGACTGGCCTTCTAGTTAGATAAGTTATAACGTTGTTTATAAAAGTACCTGAACCCCAATAGTTTTAAAACAACAGATCGCTATACAGCTCTACATTTTTATTTGTGAAAAAAATGCCTTAATTCAAACAATTGCAAGTTCGTACTTACGTTCATGACTAAGTTCTTTTAATACATGACAGTTTGTCATGATGTAAGTTGGACCAACACGGAACCCAGATCCCACTCCTGTCCCGTCTGCTCTTGCCAATAACGCTACAGATTGGAGAGCGTCAGAAAGAGACTTGTGTAAGTCCGCCCACATCACGTTCTTACCAGGAGCATGGAATTGTGTTGTTGAACCGGTTAATTGTGTCGGAGACTGTAGGAGTGGAAAGTAATCTGGAAAATATAGAGCTGGTTCATGTAGGAACTCTTACGCTGAAACTGGAATAGGAACAGGAATTATTTTATCAAATTTGACTCCTTCCTTAAACTTTACAATTACCTGACTGCCTGGTAACCACCTCCAGTATGTCCAAGTCGCCGTCGTTTCTCTTGTTTACAGTAATTGTGACCTGTCCCTTACCGACGGCGATGGTTTGGCCTTTTGAGTAGACATAACGTTCGAGCATTGCACAAAACTGCTTTTCAGACGGGGCAGCCCTCGCCCCCAGACATTGATCGGATGAACCCGCAGTCGCATGGGGTCTCATTTCACCACCACACTGGACACTTTGCTCCATTTTTTTGGATCGACGAGTCTGTTCCATGTGTTGCTGGAGGTGACATTGTTAAATGTAAGTAATTGGCTATTTCACATGGATTGTAATCAATACACCTCAAAAGCTTTAAACAACATGCATCCCCAAGCACTACCTCAGGAAGTAAGTTTTTCACATGAAACCTCGTCAACTGAACTTCAAGGCCGCATGCGCAGTCGTGCAACTAGGTTTGAGTGTAGCAGTGGCCTCAGGTAACTCTCACCGAGTCGAAAGTTAACGAACTGAATTAGTTCTCGATGGTTCCCTGCGTGTCCGCAAGGGGGAAGAGAACTGCAGGTATTATTTAACAGTCCTCGGTAAAATTGATACACCTGGGTATTTGCCTTACACCTAAGTTAGTCTGGACGCAAGCTACGGAAACTTTGTCTCAGAAAGCACAGAAAGCAATTTTTTCAATTAAACGTTTCCAGTCAAAATGTGGACGACTTTCACCGAAAATTGCACTCGAGATTTTTGATAAAATGGTATACCCAATCATTAGCTATGGAAGTGAGATTTGGGGATTTAAAGAATACACTAGTATCGAGCGCGTTCAATTGAAATTCTGTAAGCAACTGCTGGGTGTTGGAAGTAACTGTCCAAATCATGCTGTCCTGGGAGAACTGGGAAGGTATCCAATTTATGTAAAGCTGTTTGTTAAACTGATCAAGTATTGGTTTAAATTGTTAAAAATGCCAGCACATCGAAATCCAAAATCTGTCTATGACAAGCTTGTCACATTGGATGAGGCTAGTAGGAAGAATTGGGCTTCATCTGTTAGGAATTTGCTGCAAAGGTATGGTTTTGATTTGGTATGGTACAATCAGGGAGTTGGCTGCGAAGCATCGTTTCTTGTCATTTTTGAGCAACGAATTAAAGATTGTTTTTTACAAGACTGGAGCTTTGCTGTGGAGAATAGCTCAAAACTTAATACGTATTTCTAATTTAAAATTAATTTTGAAATGGAATCCTATCTGTTGCGTGATATTCCATATATCTTTTTAGCAGCTATGGCTAAATTACGTTTCTCCAACCACAACTTGATGATAGAGAAAGGTAGACATACTCTCGTGGACCAAAAAATACCGTGTGTGTTGTTTCTGTGTGTCCCTAATTGAAGATGAATACCATTTTATATGTGTTTGTAAAATGTACTGGTCTCTGAGAACTGCATTTATACCCGAGTGGTGCTGGCGAGAACCAAATCAACATAAATTTGTAAAACTTATAAAAATGTCGGAGCCCATTGCTCAGATTAATCTAATGAAATTTGTATTTCACGCCACTGCTCTCAGGGAAAAACTGCTCAGCGTTATCCTGTAAATTTCATGTAACATGTGGGCCAAGGCCTTAAATGTTGAAATACATGAATTTATTTATAAAAGTATTATGTAGTGATATTGAATATAACCGACACCCTACATTGTATTCACCGTGGCCCCGACTTTCGTCAGCGTTTTGTTTCGTTCCCTTTTCATTATAAATCCGTCATGAGGTGTGTGGTCTAGCTCCGTCTGGCGATTTTTCAAGTTACTAAACTAAACGCCTGAACCCTGTGCATAGGGTTTTAGATGTGGCATGGTTTACTAAAACGCTTATTTTTACGTGTATACATGAGATTTTATTTTGGCGGTTTGATCGTAGCAATATTAATGAGGGCCAATATTGACAACATGGTCGAGATATCAACAAAAACAACCAGAGTTATTAACAATGGTGAAATCCTCTGTGTACATGTATAACAAGTATCATAAAATGTTTTATTACTGTACCTTAAGGAGTTTCTTTATTGATTCCTCTTTACAGACATCGTAAGCAGTTCTTCCATCCTGTAAAATAGGTAATTAAATTCATATTAAAATTGACATTAAGTTTAAGTCAAAACTCCACTACACAAAACACGTGACCTCCATGCATATGTATTATAGATACAGGTAAAGTTCATACATTTTGCCGTTTGTGCGAGATTTCATAGTTTGGAAGTTGAGACAACTCTTAGGCTTAAGTGAAAAATAAACTTAAAACTGTTTCTTGGAGAGTCCAGGTTGTGAACCACTATATGTTCATGTCATCCATTTTGATGAGTTGTAAACAAAGCGTATGAATCTAATAAGGATGTTGAAAATTGATTATCAGCTACAGAGTGATGTCATCAACTGGACCCAACACACACTCCGCAGCTTTTTCTGTTGTGTTTAAAAATATTTTTCAAGAGGCTCAACTCTCCTTCGCGTGGAGGATAGTTGGGCACCTAGTCAAGGAGAGTTGAGCTCACGGTTTCCTACAGCTTTGTATAACATGCACGATTCTTAATGAGCAGTTATGAAGAAAAAATGCTCTGCTGCTTTTGTCTTTAGCTTTTCACCCTTGAGTGTAAATGAAACTTGCTGAGTAACATTAACTAATTATATTTTGCTATATACGTCACAAAAAGTGACTAAACTTTTATCTTTCCGATTTCGTTTATAGTTGTAAATCTTACAGATACATGTAGCATAGTTTGCCAACAAATTCTTCCAAAACTGGCCAAGAATTGTATGGTGACACATGGCATACCTCCCCGCCAACTGGTGGTTTAGTAGCTGAGACAGCTATATTACAAACCCAGCACAATTAATGGGAAAAAATAATGTGGCAATATTTTACAATAATGTTAGGTTGCAAGTCACAATTCTTGCCTTATTTTGAAAATTCCAAAACCTGACCACGTACACATTTTACGAACTATTCCGCTGCTATTTAAGCACTGTCAAAACGAACATTTTTGTCGCCACCAGTGTGTTAGTGATGAGTCTAATTATCTAGTGACTGATAACAACATCAGGCTGTGGCGTCCAGGCCGATGTAACTGCCTGCAACTGCATTGCGTCTTTGATCTGATCTTCAGACTTTACGTTACATACACCGGTCGAGTCGCCCAGCCTCGCCCGGTGAAAATAATCTGTTCACTTGGGATTCCTTTCACAAAGAAACTGCATCATCCGTTGTGCAATCGCATTAAAAGTAAGGCACCGGGTTACACAACTTTGAGAGAAATAATTGAAATGCCAAGTAATTTGTCAAGGCTTTTTCTTGTCAAGTAAACATTCCAATCACTTAATTATCACCATTTATGAAAATGGTTGACTTTTTCACNGTGTGTGTGTGTATATGTATCAATCCG
Source organism: Phoronis australis (assembly GCA_002633005.1). Classification (NCBI taxonomy): domain Eukaryota; kingdom Metazoa; phylum Phoronida; family Phoronidae; genus Phoronis; species Phoronis australis. The sequence continues at coordinate 74,864 of NMRA01000907.1, forward strand.
TGGCAGAAATATACACAGTTCTGTAGTAGGGTTAAAAATAAACCACAGGGTTATAACACTGAAAATTGTTAAATAACCACTGCACAACAGAGAAACATAACTTAAAAACCATAAACAGACTTTCTAAATACAGGCTTGCACAGTCATGATTAAAAACCTGTGCATTTTATAATAATTGAAAAGAGAAAATCTAAACTTGTGCCTGGTGTAGGCGACTGTACGGCGTTGTTGGTCTGTTCTTAGTTTGTGTAGCCATAATACGATGAATGTTTTCAGTCAGCCAGTTGGGTCATAGTATAAGAATCAATAAATCCATTACTGGACTTTCGGTACGTGGAGATGGCTACGTTGCGTCCTCCTCTCGAGGACTTCATCAGGCCACTGAGTTGTCACGTGAATTGTCATGTGATCTGTCGTACAGTTTCCGCGGGATTCTCTCCAGTGCCCTATCCCATGTCCTAGGTAAGTGAAAACCGCCTGTCTATTGAGGCTAGGATTCTCAATATTCTTGTAGATAGCTTCTTTGACCCCTCTCCAAAACCAATTCTCTTCTCTATCCAGGATCTTCACATCTTGCATGGCGAAAGAGTGTTCTGTGGAATCCATGTGACTTAAGACTGCAGAACCATAGCAGTCCCCATAACTGGACCTCCGATGCTGGTTGAAACGACTTTTCAGGGCTTGTTTGGTTTCCCCAATATATGCTGCTCCACATCCCGGTTCCGAGCATGAAATGCCATACACCACATTTGATGTTTTCTCTTTGCTGGTTTTGTCTTTCACATTTAACAATTCACTCCTTATGGTGTTAAGAGCAATGTCGTGTCCTCTCATATGTGATTTGATCTGGTCAGCGATCCCTGGCACAAAAGGCAATGTTATCCTGATGTTTCCCCTATTATCAGGCTGCGTGTTCTGAGGCCTGACTCTGTCATGGTTTGCCTTGTGGAATGACCAGTTCGGGTAGCCACATCTTTTCAACACTGTTCTGTTGTGTTCTATTTCAAAATCAATGTCCTGCTCAGTGTTGGAGATGGTTCTCGCTCGATAGGCCAACGTTCTAATCACGCCTAGTTTGTGAATCAACGGGTGATTGGAGTCAAACGGAAGATAGTAGTCCATGTGAGTGGGCTTCCTATAAACCTTGGTCTTGAAATGCTTGTCTGTAACAGTCACTAAACAATCCAGGAACGGTAAAGTTTTTAGTCACATGAATTCCACAGAACACTCTTTCGCCATGCAAGATGTGAAGATCCTGGATAGAGAAGAGAATTGGTTTCGGAGAGGGGTCAAAGAAGCTATCTACGAGAGAATTGAGAATCCTAGCCTCAATAAACAGGGGGGCTAGGGTTTCACTTACCGAGGACATGGGATAGGGCGCTGAAGAGAATCCCGCGGAAACTGTACGACAGATCACATGACAAGTCACGTGACAACTCAGTGGCCTGATGAAGTCCTCGAGAGGAGGACGCAACGTAGCCATCTCCGCGTACTGTATGTCCAGTAATAGATTTATTGATACTTATACTTTGTGTAGCAATGTTACGATCAAGCCAGTGACTTTTATTTTACTGAGTGCTCTGGGAAGGTACATGCAATAAGGAAACGACTGCTTGTATAGGTTCACGTAAGAGGTAGATCATTTTTGATGAGATATATATGTTAAATGAATAATTCTTCGAACTCGTTGTTCATTTAAAACACATTTATTGCAGTATGAATTAAAGACGGAGTACAACACTCTCTACGCAGTCACAGCGGCCTTTAATGATTTGAAGCTTCACAACCGCTGCGTGTCCAACCTCTGACGCCATGTGTAGCGGTGTGTCACCCCACTACAGCAAGTGAACAAACATGCCGGGGGGATTGTTGGTCAGCATTACATATACAATAGCGAAATGCGTGGCTCAACAGGGCTTCACGTTTTATATTTTTCAAGTTCAAAACTTCACCATCAGTTGCATATTGATGACGTGGGTGGATCCACAGTGTGTGACTACAACCTAACATTTAAACTAGCACACAACTTGAGCGACATTCCTTAAATGTTCGTCTGATGTGTTGTAGCCGCGCATTGAAAAGATAATTTAAATTATACCACAATATTAGCTTCGAATGGCAGATACAACCGTGAAGTAACCCATAAAGTTATCTCACTAGTGAGATAACATTTTGGCGGGAAACCGAGGCCGGGCCTCAACAGTTGCGAGCCGCGCAATAATCGCATGTTCAGCAAAGAGCATTACACCGACAATTATACTCTATGAAAAATAAGACGCATAATTTCCATAAAAACGATATTTTAATACAGTGAAATTTCTCTCTCGTGTTCTCTCACTTGTAAATCACCGACCTCCAATTTGAATGCAGGTGTCGTGTGGTCGGGATCCCTTGACTTGAGCATTATAGTCAGTTACTAGTGGTAACCTACTTTAGCAGACGATATATTCCCGGTCCAAGCTTAGCGTGATAAAATGTGTAGTAAGCTATAACAGTTGCTAAACCGTAATTTACAGATTAACTTTCTTTCTATTTTGTTTTATTTTTCAATTAGTTTTGAGTAAAAACATTATTTTACAAAAATATCTCGTCTTTTCTTAAAAGGTCACGACCTGCGACCCTGGGCCTCTGACATAGAAAGTAGTTACAAAGCCGAGGCGAGTCGAGAAAGGTAGATTGATTCATTGCATTGTTTCTCGTTCAGTATGTGGTATAAATAGATTATTACATGTTCTCAGTCGTTATCCCCCTTATATAGAGCCCTCGTGGATTTTGTAGAATTATCACCCTCGGAGCTAACGCCCCTCGGGCGATAATTCTCCAAAATCAACTCGGGCTGTAGATAACGGGGGATAACGACTTCGCCATGTAATAATCTATATATATGACAACTTGATGTTATACATAACAACAGAGCGACATTGATTTAGTGAGCACTGTGGAAATGCAAGTAAATAACAAACTCATTGTACAACTCCATGTCACCTGAAAACCGTTTTTAATTACTTCAAAATCACGTGCTCGTCACGTCACGTGCACGTCACGAGGAGTGTAAGGAAATGTCAAGTTTACAATAAAATCATTTATCCTGATGAATTTATTAAAACACCGAATGATTCAGACTTGTCACATCTTGTATGTTGATCATCGTTGTGTAAACAACTAGTTCAACTAAACACCCTGTGTGTCATTAATTACCTCATCGCGGACACTCACGTTGGCCCCGTGTTGGAGGAGACTCTGCACGACGGCTGTACGACCCCACAATGATGCCCGGTGCAGCAGTGTCCGGCCATCCTATGTAATATATAATGGAGATGTGTGAATGGACGACCAACGTTTAGAGCTAATTAACATACACGGGAGAAAGTGAACTTGTAAGGTGACATCAATGAAACATCACTGACCCCTCTAAGGTGCTAATACTTGTAATGATGTCAACAGAGAAATGTTAAGTTTAAGAACAAAACAACAGAACCTGGTTAGTGTTTCGTTTCTTCTTACTGGACGGTAACACGGGTAGTAATTGTGCGCTGTAACGTGTTGAACAACCTCCAGTGTAACGTATGGTTTGGTCTAACGAATTAGGAGTATTTTAATTAAGTTATGGGACATTTTACATGTACATGTAAGTCACGATGCATTATCTCTTCCAGTCTACACAGCTTTAGCGGTTCATGAACAGAAAGCAGACGACATTTAATTTGACATTGTTTAGGAACATTAAATTGTGAAAATATCAACAAAATTTGTGCCTGTCAGTTTTAAACATTGTTTATGCAAACAACTAGATCAACCAAATAACCTGTGTGTCATTAATTACCTGACCACGGACATCCACTGTGGCGCTGTGTTCAACTAGACACTCCACTATCTGTGTATGACCATACTGTGCTGCCCAGTGCAGCGGTGTCTGGCCCGACTATGTAATATATAATGGAGATGTGTGAATGGACGATCAACGTTTAGAGCTAATTAACATACACGGGGGAAAGTGAACTTGTAAGGAGGCATGAATGAAACATTACTGACCCCTCTAAGGTGCTAATACTTGTAATGATGTCAACAAGGAAATGTTAAGTTTAAGAACAAAACAACAGAACCTGGTTAGTGTTTCGTTTCTCCTTGCTGGACGAAAACACCGGTAGTAATTATGCGCTGTAACATGTTAGACAACCCCAGTGCAATGTATGTTTTTGTCTAACGAATTAGGAGTATTTTAATTAAGTTATGTGACATTTTACCTGTACATGAAAGCCACGCTGCATTATCTCTACAAGTCCACGCAGCTTTAGCGGTTCATGAACGGAAAGCAGACGACATTTATTTTGACATTGTTTAGAGGGAACAATAAATTGTGAAAAGATCAACAAAATTTGTCCCTCATCAGTTTTAAACATTGTTTGTGTAAACAAGTAGATCAACCCAATAACCTGTGTGTCATTAATTACCTTATCACAGACATTCACTGTGGCGCTGTGTTCAACTATACACTTCACTATCTGTGTATGACCATACTCTGCTGCCCAGTGCAGCGGTGTCCGGCCCATCTATGTAATATATAATGGAGATGTGTGAATGGACGATCAACGTTTAGAGCTAATTAACATACACGGGAGAAAGTGAACTTGTAAGGTGACATAAATGAAACATCAGTGACCCCTCTAAGATGCTAATACTTGTAATGATGTCAACAGGGAAATGTCAAGTGCAAGAACAAAACAACAGAACCTGGTTAGTGTTTCGTTTCTTCTTACTGGACAATAACACGGGTAGTAATTGTGCGCTGTAACGGGTTGAACAACATCCAGTGTAATGTATGGTTTGGTCTAACGAATTAGGAGTATTTTAATTAAGTTATGTGACATTTTACCTGTACATGTAAGTCACGATGCATTGTCTCTACCAGTCTACACAGGTTTAATTAGCGGTTCATGAACAGAAAGCAGACGACATTTAATTTGACATTGTTTAGGAACATTAAATTGTGAAAATATCAACAAAATTTGTCCCTGTCAGTTTTAAAAATTGTTTATGCAAACAACTAGATCAACCAAATAACCTGTGTGTCATTAATTACCTGATCACGGACATCCACTGTGGCGCTGTGTTCAAATAGACACTCCACTATCTGTGTATGACCACACAGTGCTGCACGGTGCAGCGGTGTCCAGCCCTCCTATGTAATATATAATGGAGATGTGTGAATGGACGATCAACGTTTAGAGCTAATTAACATACACGGGGGAAAGTGAACTTGTAAGGAGACATGAATGAAACATTACTGACCCCTCTAAGGTGCTAATACTTGTAATGATGTCAACAGGGAAATGTCAAGTTTAAGAACAAAACAACAGAACCTGGTTAGTGTATCGTTTCTTCTTACTGGACGGTAAAACGGGTAGTAATTGTGCGCTCTAACTTGTTCAACAACCTCCAGTGTAATGTATGGTTTGTTCTAACGAATTAGGAGTATTATAATTAAGTTATGTGACATTTTACCTGCACATGTAAGTCACGATGCATTATCTCTACCAGTCTACACAGCTTTAGCTGTTCATGAACGGAAAGCAGACGACATTTAATTTGACAATGTTTAGGAACATTAAATTGTGAAAATATCAACAAAATTTGTCCCTGTCAGTCTTAAAGATTGTTTATGCAAACAACTAGATCAACCAAACAACCTGTGTGTCATTAATTACCTGATCACGGACATCCACTGTGGCGCTGTGTTGAACTAGACACTTCACTATCTGTGTATAACCTAACTGTGCTGCGCAGTGCAGCGGTGTCCAGCCCTCCTATGTAATATATAATGGAGATGTGTGAATGGACGATCAACGTTTAGAGCTAATTAACATACACGGGGGAAAGTGAACTTGTAAGGAGACATGAATGAAACATTACTGACCCCTCTAAGGTGCTAATACTTGTAATGATGTCAACAGGGAAATGTTAAGTTTAAGAACAAAACAACAGAACCTGGTTAGTGTTTCGTTTCTCCTTGCTGGACGAAAACACCAGTAGTAATTATGCGCTGTAACATGTTAGACAACCCAGTGTAATGTATGTTTTAGTCTAACGAATTAGGAGTATTTTAATTAAGTTATGTGACATTTTACCTGTACAAGAAAGTCACGCTGCATTATCTCTACAAGTCCACGCAGCTTTAGCGGTTCATGAACGGAAAGCAGACGACATTTATTTTGACATTGTTTAGGGACATTAAATTGTGAAAATATCAACAAAATTTTGTCCCTGTCAGTTTTAAACATTGTTTATGCAAACAACTAGATCAACCCAAAAACATGTGTGTCATTAATTACCTTATCACAGACATTCACTGTGGCGCTGTGTTCAACTAGACACTCCACTGTCTGTGTACGACCCCACAGTGCTGCACAGTGCAGCGGTGTCAGGCCCTCCTATGTAATATATAATGGAGATGTGTGAATGGACGATCAACGTTTAGAGCTAATTAACATACACGGGGAAAGTTAACTTGTAAGGTGACATTAATGAAACATCACTGACACATCTAAGACACTAAAATACCTGCAATGAGTTCAACTCAAGTTTTACAGGTGATTCGAAAACGTTGAAACAACAACAGAACATTTTGCAGACGTGGACTGCCAGAAGTTTGCTGAACGCCTCCATAATTCACAGAGACCCCTCCAGGTTGTGTTTATACTGGCTTCCTATTTAATATAATGTTGTAATATTGAAAGGGCGATTGTCATTAAGAATAGAAAGGTATCAACGTTGAGTCGGCAAAGATATTGTTGATAGGATTCAAATCTCAGTGCTTCTCAAGATGCATGTACCGCGTACAGAATGAAAAATACATGTCGAAGTCAGGAGAGATAAAATATGTATTTACACAAAACATATTTAGTTAAATTTTAGATAGCATACAGTGTTTGTAAAGTGGTCTGAATTAGTTTCTATTACCACGTCTTGCATGTCTACATCGGCCCCACCCTGTAACAATAACCTCGCCACCTCTGTGCTGCCCCGCCATGCTGCTTGGTGTAGTAGGGCCTTGCGGTCCTGTAGAAACAATGAACAAGTTATAGCAAGACTCACAATCACTAACTTTACCGTGCATCTTAATTACTAACAACCAAAACTTTGAACTTGCACATAAAATTATCAAAGCTACTCCCTGTTTAAGAGGTAATATAACAGTCGTGGTTAGAATAGAATTCTCAGAGTGAAGACACGGATGTTCTTTTATAATATGAACACTTTTATCAAAATCCGAGCAACTGGTTGTAGCTAAGACTAACTATCATAGTTATTGACAAAAACGTGACCTTGATATTCACACAGAATAATCAACTTTAAGAGAACGATTTCACCAGCTACACCAGCTACACGGGACGAAATGAAGCTGACCGAGAAATCATTTTTGTTAAAAATATGAGGTAATAGGCGACAGCATTGAAGCAAGATGCTTAGTACATGAGAGATGAGAGAACATCAATACAAGGTTAATATATCAGAATGGGATATCAAAATATTTCAGGAAAAAAATCGCTTGGTCAATCTTTGGTTTAGGGTGCATTAATAGTTGGGATCATAGCCACTGGAAAAACACTACAAATTAAACACATGTTGAAACACATTTTACCAAAACCTTTTTTGATCAAGATCTCTGTTCAGTGGATCAATCAATCATGTAGTTTCCATTTCGACACAAATCCAAACAGTCAGTTGTTCTGCTGCACTGAGACTTGATAAACGACGAAGGAGTGGTCGGCCAGACGAAGCTTGCTATTAAAAAGAGGGCTTTGCCGGCCAGTTTTCACGTGTACACGCGATCAATTGATACATTTGCCTGTTCTTGGATTTATTTAAAGGGGCATTTCCTATTCGTAAGAAACTAATTAAAGTCCTTGTCTAACGCGTTGTTAACCCTTATTACATGGTTAGAAGATGTTATAAGGATCCAAGAAGTACCTACCCCATAACTAATACACGATCCGTACTCGAAAACAGTTTAAATGAACGCGCCACTCACGATTCGCACCCGAAGAAACACCGCCATTNTTACAAGGAAAAAATGGCGGCGTTCAGGACAAGTTCCTGAACTGATGAGCCGGAAATGTGGGTACGGAAATAACCGATGACAACCGGTAATCATACGCTCAGAGAGAAGGGTCAAATACTGTTAAAAAATCGCTTTTGGCAAGAAAGGCGAAAAGAATATAAAGAAAGGGTGTCGAAAATAAGAATTTATGTAGTAAGTATTTTCGGATACTAGAACCACATGGGCAGTTTGCAACAAGGACTTTAAAGATACCATGACCAATCTTATCAAAACTGATTGCATTTTTAGTTGTTTTTTTTGGCACTCGTTTCGTCCTCTTTTCACGCGCAGGCCGTCTGCATGTTGTGTTTCGACATGGATATAATTTTCTATGTTGTTACTGAAAGTTTGAAACGATCGATTTTCATAATAATAAATTTAACAGAATCGTACAAGCACTGAGAAATAAAAGAAAAACATAAAAACGCAAGGCAACAAAATAAAAATACAAGTGCAAGACACGGATAACATAAAAAGTCAAAGACTCATTTCCATTATGCCGCTAATTTGTCTTATCCAACATTTTGTTTTAGATCATGGTGATAAAAAGTAAAGGTTAAAAGTGAGGTGTCAAAGAACTCCATATGTAACGGAACGACTACGACAGCTTTTATGACAAGCAACCAAGGAGTAAAAAATAAAACATCTTCAGCATTAGCTTCTTTTAGATTCTTCATCACAAGCAGCTTATATTACGGTTACTTGGACAAAAATAGAAAAAGACTCACTGATACGTTGAAAATATGACGAGTAGTATTCAAATAATGAACAATATCATAACAGTAAAACAGGATCAATCCCTAAAATAATAATAACATATCGTACACCAAAACATTTGTTTGGATGAAAACTATCTAAATAAAAACTTCAGTAGTCATTAAAATTTCTCCCTCGTACAAAAAGTCCCGAATACGTCTAATAATAGAAAAGCTCTGGAAATCAGACATTCATTTTTACATTAACACTGAAATAAAAACGACTCCTCATGATGAAGATCCAGCAAACGTCATTGTGGTCGTTTAGAGAAATATATATTATTCAGTTGGCAACGTATCATTGACGTTTAGAAGAGCTTAACTGACCAATCAGAACGCAGTATTCCTGACGCACCTTCGTCTGCGTTTCCAAGCCGCCATGGTACCCGACAAACAACACGTTGTCGGTAAAGCTTATTTTCGTCTATAGCTCAAGAAATTGTGCGATAAGAATGGTGAAACGGTGTTGAGATGGCGTGTGTAATTCTCACACAGTCGTTATACACCTCGAGAAGGATATCCCGTCACTTTTTGTGCATTCACTAAGCCGGAAAGTAATGTCGATTGTGCAAATGACGGATCAAACTGTGTGGACGGCCACACGAGCAGCTAAATATTAACTTGGCAATGTTGCTGGATTACTCGAAGGTTAAACACAAATATATTTGTTCCACATTTCAGTTTGTCTATCTGATTTTGGCTCTGGAGTTTCACTCGTCTGGGCGCCTTTGTCTCGGCATCTGCTGGACATCCCAGCACTAGTCTTGTCTCCGGAAATTGTTGTTTTTAAGGACACCTTGATTTTTCATTCATTTTGACCTGTAATGGACATCGTTTTGTTTCGTAGCAGAGGTACGTTTTCTGTTAACTATATATCCGTAGGCTGGTGTTCAACTGAACTTCTCACCAAAATTGACAGATTCGATCGGTACAGGGAGGGGCACTAGGTTACTGAATCAAAGCCTCGTTCGAGCTGTTGTCATGAAAAAATAAACAGTTGAATTACTTTTTTTAGAACCTCTAGTATATACACTACGGCTGTAGAGTTAGGGAGAGTTCATTTTGTAGTTGGTTAAACATGATACTCGGATTTATGAAGCTTTAGAAAATAATTTTAGCTATTTTTGTGAATGGCCATTTTTGCCAGTACACCAGGCTTGTCATCTTTTGTAACCATACCACGACTTAGTGATCATGCTACTTAAATGAAAGCTACCATTATGCAACGAAACAACAAAAAAATGGGAAGTTCATCAGAAGGTTGGCTTTACTTAAATGTCTTTATGATGCATTGAATTACGGCTAATTCCATGCATTAATTTAACTTAGACACAGCCCTAGACTTAGTGGAGCTAACTGCTTTCCTAGGACAAGACGAAAATGTGCCTGAGCTATGAACCCGATTTCTTTAATCAAAATATTACGCTCGAAGATTAGAAAAGTATAAACAAGGTTATCGACTCGACCTTACACGGAGAATCCCATCAGTTGCGATCTACACTGAACTTTTCATTTGGCGGAATTTAGCAGACGGCAGAATAATAAAGATATCGGCGAATCTTCATTTTGTTCGAAATATCCGGAAATATATGAAATCGTACAGATAATTCGACTTTAAGGTACATACCCAGCTTTACATTAACATATCGCATCAGAGGCCTTGTGTCAGTTTTAAAGTGAATTAAGGTGAATCCCGTGTGGGGTTCTTCGGATTTTCGCTGGCTCCGAAATACTTTTCCTCGAACACTTAATTCATCATTGTGGCCTTTACAAATTCCCAAATGATGAACGTACGATTCTCAACTGAAAAGCATCGCATGTTGTTTTTGTCAAAGTGTTTTCGGAAAGTGCAAAATACACTCATCAATTCCACCAGGAACGTGATTTAGCGACAGTGTATTTGCCTTTGACATCTTGTTCGTTTGTTGGGTGTCACGTGACTTTTCGTAAAGGGGCGGAGCTTGCGATAGGTCAATTCTCGTTAAATGGCACACTTCAGAGTGTTGCAAAGAGTTCGACCAAGGAGTGTAGTAGTATAGGAGAGTTCACTTGTGAGTTCGCTGTTACCGCTACTACTAGCGCCGCCAAGTGATGAACAAGCAACAGTCAACCAGGAAGCGCCAAAACAATGGGGAAGGACGCATTATGCAGTGCGATAAATTGCACTAATTCATCCACGACAACCCCAGACGTGTCGTTTTTTAGGTTTTCTAAGTATCCGGAAAGGTAAGTATTATATGTTATTCAATAATATAATACATTGTCTTTCAGTTTGTGTGTTCTGTTCACAGTTGCAAGTCGATCGCACGTCCCGGTGCCACTGTCTGTTGTATGCAGTGTAGGCTAGGCCTACTGGTCAGCCGGCGGAAGGACTACTGATTAATGTGATCGTCAGCTTTTTGGATACTTGCAGTCCATGTATTCCAAATCAAAATGTCACTCTAACGATCGCAGGGATAATTTTAGGAAAGCATAGCCATGGCCATGGGTGAATATGAATCATCGGGGTGACACGGCCATGGCACAATCACAGCCACAGGGACTCAAGTTTTCATTAGTCAAGTTAGAGACATAACGTAGGATTGTCGTGAGGACTTGACAGGTCGCCTCATGGGTCTCACGCTCCACTGATTTATATACACTAGCTTGAAAAGGCTTTGCCCAGTTACACATTTTGTGTCATAAAACTGAGAGATAATCATACCTGCAGCTAATGCAGCTAGTAGAACTTGTCTCGTTTATCACATTGGTGTAGGCTCACAGAAGAACTGTGATTTTCTGTTGAGCCCAGACCGTCCGGAGTTGCACCATATACCAACTCCGGACGGTCTCTCACGACGATTTAGCGTTATGGAATCTGTGGGTCTCGGTGAAAAGTTGTGCGGCCCCTTAAAATATCCGTGGATCGACATTTGAGTCCTAGTTTTTTTTAGTTGACGCCAAGACGCTTTTGTCTCTATCACAATCACAGTATGACAGGACTTCTGTAGTGTAGTGTAGTTTAGTGTAGGCTACCAGTCTTCTGTGAACCTGGTGAGTATGAGGTTTGTTCCTGAGTCTCTCATTGGTTTCTGTTCAGGTGCAAGCACTGGGAGCCGACCTTATGAATAGAGTGCATCCTACTTGTCCAAGAACTGCAACTTATGCTCTCATCACTTCGAGGAGTCCATGTTGATGAATGAAGAACAAGCTGGTATTGAATGCAGTGCCCGAGCAGTATTTGATGTCCCCAGTCCACCAAAAATGAAGACGTCAAAAAGTTCTACGGAAATTATGTTACAGCTGTGGAATAGGCTTTTTGCATTTCTGATTATCGTCTCACAAAGCAAGTACTGGAACATCACGTGTAGAAAGGACAATTAGTCAAAATCTGGTTTTCGTATTTTACTAAGGTTGATCAGATTGAAACAGTTTATGAATGGTTAGCCTGTGATTTGAAGAGAGCCAAAGTGAAACTGATGGGTCTTTTAGAGTCTGAATGGTGGGCTGACATTTTGTTAAACCCAAGCTATCCATATCATTTTGCTTCTCAATGACACTGAAACACCTCTGTGAGTAAATTAGTTATCAGCTTCAATGCATTTCGTTGGCAAAAAGAGCTGTTGTTTACTAGTGAATAGAGAGTGAGAAGGTTGGTTAGATTTTCTTGTTGTATTGGTGTATGTGTTGCCTATTTTGTACGTTTTTGGAGATTGTGATTAATTTAAGCTCCAGTTGTGGCTAAGTAACAAATATGATCTTGTGGTCTAGCTTTAGCTTACCTGAAATATTTACTGTTATTGATAATATGAACAGTGGGTATAGAAAATAAAAATTTTAGTTTTATCATCCATTAAAAGTCTTTTTAATTCAGTTTTGTATGAAGTTGTGTGGCTAGTGAATATTTTGATTGCTGTTCAGCACCTCTTAACTTTTTTGTCATGACATTTTGAGCTTGGACTGGTTATGGTGGGGATATACTCAATGTGGGGGGGGCTCGAATTCCCGACGATGTAGACCTTTTGCTAACAAGTGAGTGGGCGGACTAAAAAAAAAAAAACGGGGACCACCACTGTGAATTGCGCGTTTCCGTTTCTTTAGTGGACTTTTGTCCCATTTTCTCGGACTTTTTGTCTCGTTCAAGCCCCCCGAGCCCCCTGGGTGCGCGCGTGGGAGAGTGCAATCGAGTTTACCCTATGCTGGAATGTCCAAGAAATAATGGGATGTTCTAAAATTATATTACGATTTTGTGGTAGTGATGAATTGCTTTCTTCTTCTTACATGTGTAACACCCACTACACCAAACAATTATTCACATTGTTAGTATCCTGGTGCATTGAATAAGGAACACATGCGAAATTGGGTGGAGGTGAAACCAGCAGTGAGCTGGGAGCAACATGTTTGTCAATGGTCAGGGGAGCAACCAAAATTTATGACAATGGGAATGGCTCAACACCCATGTGGCATACCCCATTGGTTTTTACCTGTTTAGCACTCCTCCCATGTAACCCCCCTGGGAGATGGTCAACACCCATTTGGTGCCCACATGGTTTTTGCCTTGTACCCCCTTAGCTGTCACCTGTGGGGAATTACCCTCTGGAGCACCAGGAGCAATCATTCAAATTTTATTGTCCATGGAGGTATGAACTGTTATAAGGAAAGATAATTTGCCTTGTTAAGAACTCAAACATGAAACAAAACCATGACGGATTTTGAATGGAGCTTCACTGAAGAGATTAAAAACAAATACACTTTAATATTGATTAAAATACACATTTTCATTCTCATTCGATTATAAGTGGATGTTAGTTTACGTATTCTAACCATTTTCAATCACACAGTAATTTTATTGCACGTTGAACGTCATTAAAGTCTGAATTCATCAGTGTTTACATTGTTCGGACTGCGCTCCTAAGTAAGTATTGATTATTCACCGCTTGGAGCGCTAGTGTTTCGACCGGTAACCATTGGCGGCGAATGGTAAAATGTCGGAGTGAACTCTCCTATACTCGTACACTCCTTGGTTCGACTGTTCAAGCCCTAATTCTCATACGTAAAAATAGATGGCGCTGCCTACATACGAAGGCGCGTGAAAACTGTGCTGCTGAAATTTCTGCTATAAAATATCACTTGTGCTGAAGACGGTTACTTCAAATGACGTCAGTTAAAGGAGGAGTGGATAGAGATTCCGTAGGTGATAAAACTGGGTGAGTTCATGTTTCAAAGTAGTTAACATAGAACATTCACTTGTCCTCAAGCGGCGAACGACCGTTGCGCAATTATGACGGACATTAAACCTATCCGCAGTGTATTACGTAACTGTCACAACCGTCAAAATAGTGTGTCAATTTTTGGCACCTGGGACACTTAAGCCCACAAGTTAATCGCCAGACCCAGTCTTTTGTCCGATGTCACGACGCAAATGCCAATTATCTACCCCTCTGAATGAATACATTAATGTAAACCCTTAACATTATTATTAACGACGTCACCAACATATCGGTCTTAAGTTATCTGTTGCTAGAACAACTTTCGAAAATTTAGGTGAATTTATCCCACCATGCTCGTCTAAACTAATCAAGCTAAAGACAAACCTTGGTTTAACAACAACGTCAAATGACAGATAATAAGCAAAACAAATCGATAACTTCAAAAATATAGCATATGCCATCTGAATACGAACAGTCCAGATCAATTGAAAAATGCCCAAGAGTCCGTTGCAAAAGTCGGACGTTTGCTAGAAAACAATGATGTACATGTACATGTAAACTACAGCCTGAAAATGAAGGTACCGACCATGTAACAAATAAAGTAATTCAATTACATCTGTAAATATAAAAGATATCTCTCCTACAACTACTCATTTATTCAACAAAATTTTACTAACAATTTGAAAAATGGATTTCATATTTTATAATTAATTTCTAGATGTGACATGCGCGTTTAACATGGTTCCACATGACCACGATGAACTCCTCATGCACAAAATTCTCTCTTATGGAATATCGATCACTCTGCACACACTCTTCACTTTATATTCCTCCAATTGCGTAGTACCACGGGTTTGTCAACGTAGAGTTAAGCAAGCTAATGTAGTGTCTAGGGGCCTCTTTTGTTTCTGTTCTACATCACACTCCTTCAGACATTAGCTCGAAAACCTTCATCTATATGCTGATGAAACAGCCATATTTTATTCTAGGTACCCAAATTACACACGGACCCATTTTTAAATGAACTTAATGGTGAAATTTTTCTCCAAAAACATTCTCACTGACATCTAGGAATTACAATACACTATGAACTTTC
This sequence comes from Phoronis australis, assembly GCA_002633005.1. Classification (NCBI taxonomy): domain Eukaryota; kingdom Metazoa; phylum Phoronida; family Phoronidae; genus Phoronis; species Phoronis australis. Next base: position 90,002 of record NMRA01000907.1, read on the forward strand.
GTTTTTACCATTCTGTGAGCAAAACGAAATAAATTTTGACCAATTTATGGAAAATTGAATCTAGTCTTAAATGTTCGTTGCTCTTTGAATGCATATGTTATTTAGTACTCAGCCGTTTAGACTTTGGAGACATAATTTTCCAAACAGATGGTGCTGGACGTTTGGTTCAGCTGGACAGAGTGCAATATCAGGCTGCTATAACCAATACTGGTGTCATAAAAAGTTCGAACACAATAAAAAATCTCAATTGGTCCAAACTGTTAATGCCATGAAAACTTCATTGAATTGTTTAAACACATCAAGCTCTAAACAAAGTAAATAATATATTCAATAAAAAAACTTTCGAAAATGACAAAGTGCGAAACACTACATTAGGTCGACGTGCGATGATATCTGTCTTAGTTCAACCGTGTCACAGTCGAGTCATTCTTAAATCCACAATAATCTTTTGCATAAATACGTGGGACACCCTTCCTACAGACATTTTAAATAGCAATTCTGTATTGTTACTGTGTTGAATTTTCATCATTACTTTTAGCAAAAAATTAATATTATTTCTCGATCTACATTCAGTCATATACACCGTGCAAAAGGATTTTTTCTGAAGAGATTTTTATCAAGATTATTGTTTTCAGAATTTGTCTCCTTTACACGAATGTGGATCTGCCCAAGTTGGTCTGTTTCTAATTGTTTATATTGTCATTGATCGTTTCGTGGTCCGTTGTCCGAATCCTAGAGGCTGTCGAAGATACATGCATGAAAGGCAAAATAATAGCATTCCATTTTTGTTTCTAACATTGGATCTGCTCATAACTATCCAATGACGTCAGTGAGTGAAGTTGCCAATTTCCTCCCTAGCTGCATGGCTTCATACAAAAGTACAATATGTCTGCTACTCATATCACTCCGTCATAGTTTGACTGTAGTTTTTTACCAACATATTTGTGTTTACTAATGATATAAATTACAAAATCTACTTGAATATTGATAACATGGGTAGCTAAATGTGTACATATCATTATTACTGTTTTACACTGTTTCTATGATAATTCATTTCTTCACTGTTTACCTGTTCCTCAGGTATGTTGTAAATGGGTATCTTATGTAATTACCTAATCTCATGAAATAAAAATAGTTTACCTTGTCGAACATATTTCTTTAGACTGTGTGTAAGAGGGGAGATGTCAAAAATATGTGGTGACAATGAAACGGTACAATCACTTTTACTATATACAAACATGTTGAACATTAACCTCGCTATCAATATTACAGTTCACGACTACACCACTTCTACTTTGGCTGGTCGTTGATAAAAAAGAGGAGTAACACAATCAAGATAACTACAAAACACGACGAGTAATATCAAAATAAGGTGAAAATACAAGGATAGAGTAATAGCATCAATCGGTAAAACAATAATAGAATACTGTAGTGTAAAGCATTTTTTAAAACAACCTAAATATAATCTTTAAAACCTCATTGTTCATTATAAAATTATAACTCATGCAAAATCAAATGACTACGACTTGATTTTTGAGTCCGCAATTTCAAAAACTCTAAAACCTCGGAAACCACAAAATAACAACTTGAATGGCCAATTAAACTAAACTTCGAACACTTGCCGCTAACTACAGTACGCATTGGGGGAATAACACCATAGATTCTTGTCTGTGCTCTTGGAAAAACAACGTTTAATGTTGTGCTTTTGTAGTCGTACATTCACTCAAAAGTCAACTGATATAAATTACCAGCCTCAATTGTTTCGCAATCCAACTCAAACAGGGTGAGAGCTCAACAGGAGGTGTGACCGAGACTATCAAATGGAACACTTTTTGCCTTTGGTAAACCGTCCGGATCAATTAAAGCGGCACTAAGCCCTTGCATCAAGTCAAAAACAAGTTTTGATTTAGGACACTTACTATTACTTACTTAGTTGACTGCAGACCTGTATCATTTATGCTATATTTTGCCAAAAGTAGGTGGAGGGAGTTGTGTTTCTGTCCAGTCCTCACTTAGTAAAAGTACCCCACGCGTTGCGATATACATGTAACTGTGAGCCAAAATCCGACGTTTAGAAATCCAACCTTTTTGGAACTAAATCGTTATGTTTTAAAATTTCGATTTAGGGTTTAATTAGACTTTGTATTTAATCAAAAAGCAACATAAGTTTTTTTCAATAGAACATCTATGAATTCGTTTTCTCTGCATGCGCAAATTTCACAAAAGCGATCAGATTAAGAAATGCAGTTTTTATCTCAATACTGCCGTAATTCAAGAAATACATATGAGGGTCACTTACGTCAAACCCAACAACAAAGGAATGTGTTAGACTTGGACATTTTTTGTGGTTGTAATTAACAGGCAACGAATCGATGAAATTGACTAATCTTATATGCCATGACAATGCAATGGTTAACATTTTAGATTATTCAACAAAAAGTCATTTAATAACGGTTTCACAGAAACGTTTGTTTCCAAATTCGCTTCGGATTAGCGGTGTGTTCATTTGTGCATACTTACTGCGTAGAGTTGTTGGTTGACGTCCCAACCGACGTTTATAAAGCGCCGTACAATTGCACAATGGTTATGAACCACGGCTTCTGTAACCTGAACATAAGAACAATTAAATATGGATTACACAGGTACATCACACACTGTAAATATACTATCAATATAGGGTCATACAACTGTTCCATATTTGCTAGTGCTCCCAACATTATTTCAACATTCCCGCAATCACGAAATTATCTTGTGCAGATCTAGATGAGGATTGTTCCGTAAAAAGTGACAATTTCGACGCATTTCAAGGACACTACATTATTTTGCGGCAGTGAAATTTCCAGTCAGTTTACTCATACATTTTTTCACTGCCCACTCAGTAAGCAGAGCTTTCCTAGACACTCGAACAATACCCAGATATTCACAACGCTCTTCCCGAATTTCCTAAAGTTTTTGATGATCTTCAAGTCTTTTCTTAAAAAGTACAACAAATTTAATTCCACTAATAACGTGGCTCTATTCGAAAACGTTATTTAGTTTCAGTTTCATATTGGGGTCATTTATTACTTAAAATGGCACAGCTTAGTTCGTAATTCATAAAATACCTTATTTGTACTCCATATCTGAAGAACATGCAATCACTCCTCATCATTATAGCATTTCGTGAATGCCTCAAGACCTCTGATATCTATTAAACATTACGTCAACGTATACCAACGTGGTACTCCATTGTCCTGGCGAAACAAGGACTCCTGAACGAAACAATGGGTCGGCTATTTTTACTGTTACTTATAAACAGATCTTTTTGCGAAAACTACGCTTTAAAATAATGTGTTTTTTTTTTTGTTCGCACGATACAGGTCGCAATTTTCGTCCGATCATCACGAAATTTACACATAACACGTATTTCTGGAAGTACAGGAAGCCTATCGTTTTTCGTCAAAATCAGATCCAAGAGGGCGGCTGTGGCGGCCATTTTGTTTTCATTTAAAAGTTCAAATGCTTCTGGAGGCTACATTTTTTACGTAAAAGGCTAAAAATCGGCACAGTAAATGAACTGGAAGTTTTCTACGAGTATACTGGAAATTGTTTACTTCCGGTTAAAGATGGCGGAAGTATTGGCGATCGCGCATGCGCACCTCGATTTTGGCCTAAAGGCAGGAATTCCGCGAACCCCGTTTTTATAATAAAAGGTCCACATTCCCAACAAATCGAGCCCCCTATATTTTAGGCTGGGTGCGCGCATGTCAGGGATATAACCTCTCTGGTTCATTCCCTTTACATATTGCACGCTATTATTTTTCGTCTTTTGGTAGCACTCTCGGTTTTTAAAATTGGAAATATTTTTAAACCAGTCAGGTATTCGGAATGAAAATTAAAATAATTTATCTATTGACTCAGGCATAATCATCAAGAACTGGCAAATTACTTTCAAATGTTTCGGGTCTCATGCAATTCGGTTGAAAAACGGCGGAGTTGGGAAAAGTGACAGTGAATTCCATAGCAAACACACACGCCGGAACAAACAAATACAAACAACTATCGCGTACGTTCGGCCTAACTTCAGCGGCCGCGAGATTAAAGCTGACATTCCACTGCAAGAGTATGCTTCAGGCTTATTCTCGTAATACCGTAGTGTTGTGAATTACAAAATTGTCTTTTGTATATCGTTCCTTGAACGAGTATGTTATAAAAATCAACAATACGATAATTACTGAAGTGAACGAACACAAAAACGTAAGTAGCAACGCCTTTTATTAGAAAAAGCTAACCCGAGACCGAAAAAAACTGGGTTCCTTCAAATTTCAAACATCTACACAAATTTTATATTGCTAAACTGTTACAAAAGGTGAACTGCTTAATCGAGCTGTCTTGAGGATAAAAACTCAGTTCTCAATGAGTACAAAAGACTAGGCTCCAAAAGGTGAGACCTTTTCATGGAAGCCGCTGCCCTGTAAATCCAACCCTTTTCGTGTCCAAACTTAGAATGAGTGGATATCTAATTTTTTCCACCCGAATCATACATTGTCAGTCTATCACCCGGCCTCTCTCAATACGTGACCGATGAACAAACGGGTGAAAGAAATCGAGGAACCAGTCTGATCGAATCTGTACGGGTTTTAGAATTAATGTATGTACTACCGTATACGGGTAGTAGATTAATTTTGCTACTGAACTCCCGATATTTCGAGATTTTGATGACGTCAAAAATGTGACGTGCAAGTAGCGGTACATCGATTGCATTACATTAAAAAAACTTCAACACTCTCCGAGCTCTAACGTAATAGTAGAGACATGTAGCCTGTGCAACTACTTCGTACAATATGAACCTGATGCATTTGAACCAGTGACCCCTCAATGGATAACGTTCTTTGCACGCTGTATCTTGTAAAAGAAAACAGTTTATCTTATCGACCCAGTACAGTTGCCATGGACTGACCGTGTGTGAGTCTATGATTCACAATGCTTTTCTTGGCTTCGACAAAAGGTGTTCGGTGACTAATGAAGTTGACCTTAGGGACAAAACAGACACCTTTTTCTTTTTTACTATACATACTGTTTCAATACACAGCAATCTAGATTACACTGCCTCGTGTACGTTTTTTGTAAATACTCCTTGCAACTTTGTTATCAATTTAATATTCTGCTTACACCAACTAACCGTTGGCAAATGGTTGCATTTATATGAATGTACAAGTTTAAATATAGGTGTACACGGTATGTATGTGTGTATGTATGCATGTGCTTGCCTAAACCAATCAATGCAGTCTTGTCTACAACATGCATGTACCAGGTGAAAGTGAAAACAGTGACGGCACTAGTCTTCTCAGAATTTTGAGCGTAGATCTGTAGGAGTTAGCTCTCCACTACCGCGACATGGACATAGTCCTCAAAATTTTCTTATTCTCTTAGGTAGAGTTTTTAGAATGAGAAGACTTCTCCAGCCTGACAGTAGGGGAGAGTGGGGCAAAACGGCCCACCGAGTAAGACGGCCACTTTCTTAGTTTTCTAGCTTAACAAGGCTGGCGCAAGGTGGCTACTACACCGTTTTATTGCTAGACCGATAGGGGTCGTAACCACATATTGGCCAAATCTAGCAGAACTGCAGACGACATTTAGTCGGTGGGCCAAATCTCATAGCGTTCACCCTTGTGAGTACTTTGGGGGTGCAACCTAGTTTTTTCTATGTGGCTAGATAATATAACTAAAAATCAAATTCCAAAAAGTTCCCACGTCTACACTTGCACATTTTTTTTAAAAAAAGGTGTTTTTGTTGCACAAAATATGATGCATATTCCTGCCACTTGATGGCGCTTTTCTAGTGAATTGACCAATCAGAGAGCCAGATTGTATGGTTGTGCTTAGTTACTTCAATATGGCTGCTCCCATGGAATGTGATGTCTGTATAATTCAAGGTTTATCAAACAGCACAAAATTGTGATGTCAGAGCCTAAAGATGCTTAGGAAAGCTTCCTGACGAAAGCTGATTGACTGTGGAACTCTGTAGATCAGTAGATCAAAAAGAAGAAGAGGTGTCACAAACGTTTGTGCAGAAAAAAGCTGCATGTCCTGGTAGCCTACACAGTATACTGCTGAGTGCTATAGACTAAAATACCAAGTGTCAGACCAGAAAATTGAAAGGACATAGAACGGCATAGCAACGTTTCAAGGCACCAACAGTAGTACTAAAGCTGAAGTTGCTGAAAGTGATACAGATGTTATCC
>NMRA01000908.1:1884-19748 GCA_002633005.1 Phoronis australis
ATGGGATGGAAAGGAGCTGGGAGTTTGACTTGGCTGGATATGAGAAGGTGAAAGGGGTGGTGTGGAGATCAGGGGTGGGGTGAAGGGGATGGTGTGGGGATGAGGTGAATGGAGGGCGAAAGGGGATATAATATGTATACTTTTTGAGGTATTATGTTGTAGATTGTCTTGGAGATGAGTGGATGGAATGGGTGGAGGGGGACACGTCTACTTTGAGATTTTATTGGTATTTGTGGACTGTAGGACGAGTATCTGGGGGAGTTGGGCAGAAGGAGCTTTGTGAAGAAGAGATACATGTGTTTTATACCATTACAAGTGAAGCTCAATCTTGCATTTAAACTGTTTTTGTATGGCAACGTGTATTTTTTAATGTTACGGTACGAGTTACTCAGTTTACTAAACCTTGGTGGGGGATTTGATGGATCGCTTCTGGAAAGGGGTATTGAATTTGCTTTTAAGAGTCCTGACGATATCCGGTGTGCTCGCTTGTTCATGTGGCATGGGTTTGAATGTACGTTTTTTCTCTCGGCAGACAAATTGTACACAATACCGAGCATCACATCAAAGTGTTTGAAAGCCTACTATACAGTGGCCAGTGGGATGAGAAGTTACCGCAGTTCACAAAAGCACCTGGTGAGTTGACCTACTTTGGATGTTATTGAGGCAATTCCCATGGCAATGATTATTTAGATAGGACTGCAAAGGCTGTCTATTTCGTAATGAGTGGTATTGTTTTTGGTGTGTTATCAGTATTGTTAGGTTTCAGGGAATTTATGATGTATGTTACTGAGGTTAGATATTGTTTAGTTCAATGGTTTGTCTCAGAACACATGTGAAAATGCATCATATCCACTTGGCATGATAGTGTTCATGTTAAGTATCATTTGTCCACATAGATCTGCCACCGCGTATACGCACAAATACGGAGCCGATTGAAAATGCCTACACAACGTTGAATAACAACAACAGCATTCTGCCAGTTGGAGGCGACGCACAGAAACTGGAGGAGGCAGAGTGGTACTGGGGAAACATCACAAGGTAAGGGTGATATCAATACAATAGGTGCGCTATCAATACAATAGAGGCGTTATCAGAACAATGTTGCAAAGCATGGCTTATGTAGGGAATTGTGGGCAGTGTTGCAAGGTGTGAAAGATTATTGCAAGTCGTGGGTAATATTGCTAGGTATGGGCCCTTTTAATTCCACTGCTGAATGAGCGTGCTTTGGTAGGCAATGCAAATTTCCGAAAGGGTCCCACCACGTTTTTATTAAAGATCCCGCCGGGGCTTTTTGTGGATGTAGAATCACTTTTACAAAGTGGATGGTAGTTTGATTTGGTGCCTGAAAAAAGCACTCCGATGTACATTTATGTATAAAAGGATCAGAGACTCCGTCGTTCTTCCCTGACTGACCCAGATTCTTGATGCTCTCCACAGGGAAGAGGTCAATGATAAATTCAAGGACGCCTCAGATGGCACTTTCCTGGTGCGAAACGCTGTCTCACACGGAGACTACACTCTGACACTGAGGTAAGTGGCTATCACTGGACCCTCACTCTTGCACACTGTTCTGTTACTGTTGACAAAAGCTCAGTTGTATTGCTACAAATGTTCAGAATTTTGCTTGAACAGAAAATTAAATTTTCTTTCTTGTTGAGTTTTGTTGTGACTAGCCTTGGTAAAGATGTTGTGAATAAGTCTTTTCCTGATGTTGGTACCAGAGCTTGGATCTTTCCTCTTGTAAGAGGATTTCCTCTTTTTTGGTTTCAATTTCTTCTTGATTTCCAGTTTATTCTTTTTTCTTCTCTTATCATTATTTTGACTTTATTCTTGCAAAAACGTTTATTTCAGTTAAACTTTACAACACAAAGAATATTGCTATCACACGAGCCTATTTGTGGAATGATACATCACCTGGAAAATTTCCTCTTTTTTGTCATTGGCCATTCCAAGACCTGTGGTACACTATGCACAAATATATGATGTGATACTCATTTCATACCATAATTCACTTTGCATGTGAGCACTTGTTCAGAGGCACACTATTGTAACAACGGTCGCGCTCGTTATTTCTTTACAGAAAAGGTGGAAGTAACAAATTGATCAAGATCTTTCAGCGAGATGGCAAGTTTGGTTTCGTCGAGCCCTACCCGTTCTCGTCAGTGATGGAACTGATCAACCACTATCGCACACACTCCCTGGCCCAATACAACAAGACCCTGGACGTCACGCTCAAGTTCCCCATATCACGGTTCCAGCAGGTAAGACCCCGTGCAGGGCGCTGCTTCCATCTTTTCCACCAGGTTTTCCTATAGCTTAGTGCATATTAAGATGTTTTCTGTTTTGTGATAGAGTCACCTCCTTATTTGGCGCAAGTCACTTAGTTGGGTATTGTGTTTGTGTCATTTTGTTGTGTGAAATGTTGTAGAAAATAAGCAAAGTCCATTGTTGAGAACTATTCTGTGTTTAATTGTAGCAGTATATTAACTTTTCACTCGCTGAAGGTTCACTTGCAGCTGAAGTCAACATCTGAAATGACTACGTCAGTTTCCTCCCATTTTAACCGTACATGGGTGTCTCACTTTAAGACGTTGTCATTGGTCTATCTGGGCAGTGATTGACAGCTTGTCTATTTGGCTAGGTTGATGAGGAGAATGAGAGCAGTGATATGCTATGGACCAAGCTACAGACCATTAACCTGAGTTACCTGAAGAAAACCCTGGACTACGACAAGCTGTATGAAGACCACTCTCAGATGTCGCAGGTGAGTTTCTCGCTGTTAGGACATTTACATGCTGTGTCTTTTGAAGTACAGTACAATCCAAAATTGGTCTGGCAAAATGACTTGAAATTCTTTGTCGTGGCGACTGGGCGGTTATCGTCGGAGTAATTTTCCCTCATGACCGAGAATGAAGGGGAATCGACAGGAAAGTTGGCAAGTCATGTTGTAATTTGTCATTACCAATCATTTTGCTGTGAACAGAATTAGGTGTTATGGCATTTTGTCTGATTACTTTTGGCTTCTACCGTACCGAAGTTGTTGCTGGCGCACCAAAAATGAACCTCTGACGTGAGATTGACTTGTGTCGGTTGAGCCTTTAGTACTGTTCATCTCACCTTGCGTTCACCTCATTTGTCGTTCGGCTCACCTGTTGTTACTGTCCCCGGCAGGAGATTCAACTGAAGCATCAAGCTCTTGAGGCCTTCCAGGAGACAGTGCACGTGTTCGAGGAGCAGATGAAACTACATGAGCAGTTCAAGACACAGGCGGCCAGTGGTGAGATGATTAAGTAAGTACCGTTATTGCTGCTAGTTATTTCCATCTTGAGTTCTTCGATTGTCTCGTTTGTTTACGTGCAGGTTGAATTATGGCAGGTTGGCAGCGCAATACTTAAGAAATGAGGTTAAACATGAAATAAGTAACCACAGGTTCAACAGTTTATCAGTAAAGTATATACATGCATAGAATAAGTCAGGGCTTGGAATTTTCCGCGGAAACGCGGATTTCCGCTTTTTTCAAATGTGCTTTCCGCTGTTTTTATAATATTTCCGCTTAAAAAAATCGGATTTGATATAAAATTTCCGCGGCAAATGCCTTTCTTACCGCGGCGTTGCAGATGACGTTCACCTCGAAAAACGGAAGTTGCTCTTTATGTTTCGGAGGAACGTAAAATGTCAACATTGCCGGGGCATCTGGGACAGCGTGGTGGGATTTTCAATGGCGTCTCGTGTTATTGGGAGGCGCGGCGACAAATACTACGGCTCTGCAGCCAAAAATGTGTTGGTTGGGAGGGGACGGGCGAGCTAAAAGGACGCAGACACATGCTACTGATGGTGGTAACTTTTTTTTTTTAGTCCTCCCGATTTTTGTCGCGGAAAGGTTCACATTGACCATTTCAAGGCTGGTTATTTGGGCCGTAAAAGTTTCAAAGTTTCCGCGTTTTTTGTCATTGGTCATTCCAAGCCCTGATAAGTAAACGCAGGTATGACTGACACAGTTTATGAGTGAAATGTACTAACACACGAAATAGGTAACCACAAGTAGGCAACGTATGAGTAAACAATTACAAAATAGGTAGAATGTCTGTCTAGTGATTCAGGTTTCACTGGTGTCTACGTCTATAAAGGATTTATGATAAGATTGTGACTTTGAGCTATGCAACATTAAGATTATTTGACTTTGGGTCAGTGTCATTCTCACATACATGTTAGCATATATGGTATCATCCAGTAGGTGGGGCTGTGGTTGTTATACGCTAGGACGTTAGTGTCGCTGGAGGGCTACAGTGTTTACGATGTTTACAGTCATTTAAACTTAAATCTCCAGAGAGATGAGACAGGCACTTGATATTACAGTTAATTACCCAACTACATCATCTCGCTAAGGCGAAATGTCCAACTCTGCAGTTATTTTGCTAAATATGACACAATTTCTGTTCCTAACTAAGTTAGACTAAAAATCTTGAATAAGATGCTTCTGACCAGGATTCAGGTTTCGTATCAACTAGCCGCCATTTTGTAGTTATTATTGTATGCAATAGTAACACGAATGCGATCATGATATGCGCCATCGTTTCGTTTGCTTTAATGCCGTGATATGATGCAACACGTGCTCGCACTCCCTCTAGTATCATGTCCACTTTGCCCGGTAGGCTGCATGAAAACTACACGCTTCTGACGCAGCGGCTGGATGGCATCATGGAGAGTAAAAGTCAGTTGGAGAATGACCTACAGCAACAGATGGCCGAGAACAGGAAGACCATTGCCATTATGAACAGCCTGAAGCCAGAGATTAAGTCTCACTTCAGGGCCAGGGAGAACTATATCAAGTGAGTCCTGCCGTCATATTAATACGGTGAAATCTTTCCAATTTCAGAACGAAATATTCTTATCTGAAATTTTTTTCATTTTTCAGCAGTTTTTCCAAGTATTGTTGAGTGACAGCTATGATACAGAAGTTGAATAGGTTAACAAGCTTATTGTGTGCAAGAATACGTTCTATGAATTTTTAAATAACGTAGAAAATAAATCCGAAACTAAAAGAGGCGATCCAGATCCTCTAAAGGATACACTTGTGTGTCGAAAAGTAGAATAAATATATGTAAATAAAACAACAAAAATAGATCACTGAAATTTTCGGATATAATATCATCCTTTGTCAACAGAAACAGAAATAAAGTAAAATCAAGAACTATATAATAATTGACATCTGATATATGGCGCAATGAGCATGATACATTGTTGCGGAAAAAAGTAAAGGATATGATTAATGAATTTTTAAAAATTAAATGAAAGGCAAGGATTATTTTTAGTGATTCAACTGAGGACATTTCTAGATATTTTTATTATTTTTAGATCTTTAATGGATCGCGGCGAACAACGGGTGAGAATAGACAAAGTGCTAGAAGAGATGGAGAAATCTGGAGATCTCTCTGAAGACAGCAGTGCAATTTACGTGAGGTGAGGCTTCCATGAGTGTTCCTTGAAGTTGGTCTGGCTGAATGATTCGGTCCCAGGAATTAAAATTACTTATTTTTTGGAATACACGAAGCAATAGATGTGAGAGGAGCTGACTGGCTGTTAATGCGTCCAACCAGGATCAATAATTTGCTAGTCATAGCGAGTTAATTTCAATTTCAGTTTAAACGAAGGACAAAAATATCGCTTGGAAACAGAAACATATGCCAGTGTAGAAGGTCGATGTTTTTAGCACTGGAACGTGGTTCATAGAGGGCCTTAGTTATTTTTTCGTCTAGAGAAACTTGTTCCGACTGCGGTATGACGAGACGTCTCTCTGCTTGGTGGTGTGTACCTCTGAGCCATGGGACTAAATACTAAATCTTTTTGTGAATAAATATAGTCCTGTCTATGCTGATATACTCTGCTTCCTAGCTTCTTACATGCCTGATTTTGATGTATTCAGTAGGGGCAATGCTGTGCAGAGCATGGAGATGCCTATCCCGCACTACGACACGAATTCCTGGTTCGTCAACTGCACGCGTCAAGCGGCTGAACAAATGCTACACGACAAGCAGGACGGCACGTTCCTCATACGGCCCGCGAGCAAGCCCGGTTGTTACGCCCTCTCTGTTAAGTAAGTGTCGAAGGGTGTTGAAATACGGAAGTCTTGTCAGTGTTGCGTGGGTCTGAAGGTGTGTTTTGTTATCTGTGAACCAACGCCAGTTTACACAGTCTGGATACTGCAGAAGGTTTTTGTTATAAAATTGCAATTCAAGGTGAAAGGTTTCACTTGTCGACACGTTATTCCCAGGAGAATGAATGTCTGTGGAAGTCCCTTTCATGCACACATGGGCGTGCGAGCACACGCGCACATACACACGCGCTCATAAACACGTAGTGTATTAGTAGTAGGTTCTAAAAAGAAGATAATAAAGCCATTCTTAAAATATCTCAGGTTTCCGCTTGCACTACCCTCATTCCTCTGAAATGAGTGGTGAGTGGGTAGGTAAAATAATTTTTCTTCATGGTGTCTGGCACTCTCGTGGTTGTTACAAAATGTATGTGATTTTGACTGCTTAAAAAAGTTGTTTTGGAAATGGCAAAGAAAAATTGCGTTCATGTTTTACTATCATTCACGTGGGAGGAAGTGGACTTTATCTTAAGATATGCAAAAGCTCCTTTGGCAATTGCTATATTATTGCGGTAGAATTGGGTCAATTTAGGACACCTTATGTTGTCAAACGAGCATTTTGTAAAACAAAGCAAGCCTTTTGAAAAATGGAAACATTGTAATTTTAGCATTTAGCATATTGTATTTGTGTCGGTATGTGTTTGTCACGTAACCACATTGTTAGAGCACTTGTATTGTATTTACAAACCATTATTACTATGGTCTACCCAGCTAATCAATGAGCATGCCTGCATTTTGAGAAAACCTGAAGTTCCCTGTGACCAGCTCACGATGTGTACATAGTTGTTTTTCCTTTGCTAGGGCTAACGGCAGGACAAACCACTGTGTCATCCACTCTAAGCAGTCTGGCTATGGCTTTGTCGAGCCATTCTTCTGTCACCAGACGCTGTTAGATCTAGTGTTGCACTACCGCGAGACGACGCTCGCCGACCACAACGACCAGCTGGACGTCTCATTGGCCGTACCGGTGAAGGCGTCTAGCTACCCCGGTTACCGTTAACTTCTGTAACGCAGCAGTGGCATCTAGTTGGAAATCGAATTGCAGAGAATCGGAATGCGGAATAGCTGCCCCAGTGCGGGTCACTAGGACGGTCGGCCCAGGAAGAGTGCGGTATACTGCAGCAAACCCAGTTAGCTGCTGCACGAGAATTCATCATCGTCATCGTTACTATCATTTTTTCATCAAGCACGTCATGTCATTGTTATGAGTTTTCTAATATTGTTTTACTGATTGTGATTGTTATTGATTTCGAAAGTTTATTCAGTATTGCTTGCTTTGTTCACCGCTTCGTGCTATTCGACAATGCAGCAGTTTCGTTCCTCGTTCCTTTCAGCTGGCCAGTATTTGGCGGCCGCAAGGAATTTTGGGGAATCTCAGGTGAAATATATTGTTGCCAAAATGAAAACCATATTGCCTAACATGAGGTTTTTGGAAGTCGTGTATAAAAACGCTTGTACCTCGTTAATTTGTACTACATTCTTGTAATGCATCAAATTGCGTTATGGGTATTTGTAATGCTGCGATTTGTCAAAAGGTAGCTTATCGGACAGGTATAGCGATGACATCTGGTGACTGTACATCTGCAGTCTTGGTTTTATTTTCAGAGTTGTCTTTGTAGATTAGTTCTCCAGGTTACTCGTCTTGCTGTATGAGTAAAATCTGTAGTATCTTTCCTGTTTGGTGATGAAACCATTCTAGCATAGAAATTGAAGTGTGTATATTTGTGTGTGCAGAGAAATTAGTTTGTAGCATGTTTTTTCCACTCAGATGTCGATCAGTTTATTCAAGTTGCGATAAAACTTCCATTTTGAACTCAAGTGCCAGAACTGAAACCCTAGTTTTTTAAGAAAATGATACAAAAATTCCAATTCGTTCTTAGCACCACGAAATGCTGAAATTTTAGAAACGGAAATGACAACTTTTTTTCAATTAATTTGTTTGAATTTGGTAAAACTTTACCTTGTCTGCTCATGGGCACCAATGTTGGGTCGGGTATGAATATTTCTGGAATGAGTCATCGCTGTAAGATGCTACTGAACGAAGGCTCAAATATTATTTCTGCTAGGCCAGTTGTCTCATCATTAGTTGTTGGGAAGCCAGAAAATTCTTTGTTTTTACTCTTAATTATTTTGTATTCAGATGTCATCATTGGTTGTAATTGCTGTCGCATAGTGTATTCTTAGTCACGTGTTTGTGGTTCAGTATTGGCCCGAGTCACAGTCTGTACGCTTCTGTTTAGTGCTTAGGTNTTAGTTGTTGGGAAGCCAGAAAATTCTTTGTTTTTACTCTTAATTATTTTGTATTCAGATGTCATCATTGGTTGTAGTTGCTGTCGCATTGTGTATTCTTAGACACGTGTTTGTGGTTCAGTATTGGCCCGAGTCACAGTCTGTACGCTTCTGTTTAGTGCTTAGGTGGTGCTGATGATTAATGTGTACAGTTCCCTGTTTCGCGTTTTGAGTTACCAATTGTCAGATTCGGATTTGTGTGTTGGAATACCCCTTCTGTCTGCCGAAGTTTGGAAAACTATTGTATGATTGTCGGCTTGGCGAGATGTTTACCGTGTCTGAATTTTACTCTGCCTGTAAATACCTGAATTTCAGTTTTGTATAAGTGCCTGATCAGTATTCGTTTTGGTGATAGCTTCCCCAAGACAAGTTCATCAACATGTATAATTTGCAGAATGCAATACTTAAGAATCCTAAATAATGTAGCTCAATTTCGCACAGTGCCATTTTTGAGTCATGATGGAAGCCCATTTTGTAAACCTCTCACGAGATGTTCAGTGGGCGGTAATACAGAAATAAGCACCGTTGTAGGCACGTTATGTATGACTCATGGTCTCATAGGACGATTGACTCCCGACGCCACCTAGTAGTAGATGCCTCAGCTCAATGTTTTCAATGATACTGGGATATACTTTGTTGATATGCCTTGTGTGTTGAATGAAGGAAGGAATTACGCGGTGGTTTGTTCAAGATTGGCTGATTTCTAGTTATATTGGAGTCAAAAATAGTCCTCAATCCAATGTGTTCACTATCAAAGTGGACGATTTGTCAAAATGTTGTTGTTATTCGAGTCTGTGATTTAAGGTTTAAGTGCAGGTGAAAAATTGTTTGTATACATTTTTGTGAAGTGGTGTCCAGGTACAAATGAAAGTCCAGTTCATTGAGTTTTCAATAGTGTCTGGTCAACTAGCAAGACTCCGAGTTTCAGTTAAGTATCTGCTAACTCATACTGATTATGAATAATACACTGGTCTACTGTTGAGCGACCTACTGTTGATCGACTTACTGTTGATCAACCTACCGTTGATGGATCTACTGTTGATCGATCTACTGTTGATTGATCTACTGTTGATCAATCTACTGTTGATTGATCTAGTGTTGATCAACAGTTTTCTCATTATGGAGCTGTAGTAGCTACATTGTACTAAACTTACAGAGTAGAAGACTGCTACCAGGTAGTGTTGTGTTTTTCATTTGTCAGAACTCTGAATGTTCGGTGTGATGTGGAATGCACTAGCCGTTGTTGAGAGTCCACAGCTCTGCTATGTGTTAAAGAGGCATTTCCTTCTAACTTGCTGTCTAAATAATGCAAATTAAGCAATAGTCACAGGGGTGCCTGCATCTTGAGAACCAGTTTGACACCTGTAATTCAGTAGTCAAAACTGGTTCTCTAAATGCCCTGCGCCTGCAAATTATCAACTGAGTTGCTTAGCCAAAAGCAATGACGAAATTCATCCAGTTCTTTCAAACTTTGTCTGCTTCAGTTTGCAGGTGTTCCTAAGCACTTCGTCTCTTATGTGGTGCTATCGTGGAAAGGAACGTTTTCTTATTTAGACATTAAATTAGAAGGTCGTGCAGGTCTAAAATATTCTCCATGACGTGAGGTGCTATGGTAGAGTCATGCTGTTAATATTCAGACTGACTCGTACTGTTCATGTCGCCAATCTTGTGTGTTTTAATAAGGTCTTGGATATCCTCTAAGATTACGTCATTATTGATCAATGTCTTTGAAATGAATAACAAACAATGTACAAACGTTTTAATTAGTTGTTTTGTTATGCCGTGCTGGCACGTTCGAGATATCGGTGGATTTGCAACGCATTTGTGTTTAAAAATTACTCTTTTTTGATTTCCCCAGTTAAAAATGAATTTCCTCAATAAAAGTTTCAATTTTAAGCCTATTAAAACATGCTCTTATAAGAAACCAAATAAGCGTCATATTTCTAACAATAACTACGGATAAGATCTGAGAGCGATACCAGAAACAACACAAAAACCTCGGTAGTACTTATGTGTTCAATAAATACAGAAATATAAAACGGCCTGGCCTTTTGGGATTCTGTTCAGGGTACAATGCAGCTTAGCAATTACTCAGAGAAAAGGGTAACCCTTCTTTCATGATTTTGTTTTCGTGGGCATTCGTGGCCATACAAGTTTCATTGAATTTACCAGTCGGTCGCTAGATACAATGTATTTGGAAATACCTCACCCAAAATACTGAAATGCCCCAGTCCCTGGTCGCTCTAAGGTGCGAGGCAAATGGCATGCACCGCCCTAGTGATGCCGTACGCTTCAGTGTGCTAAATATCTAAATCCGACCAGGGACTTATCACCCATCTGGGAGATCGACATCCGACCAACCGGACGCCGATATCCGACATTGCGCACCTCAACCTGGCCAATGGCGGCTACACATGAGGGAGCGCAATAATCGGTCACCTAATATTAAAATAGTTCAGTGATTTCCGTTACCAACAAGTCATCTTCAGTGAATTTGGAGACGCTTGACAATTTATTTCAGTCGGACCGACTTTAAATTGCGATTTCGAAAATGTCGCATGTTCATATTGCCTGTGACCTGAGTTATCGGCTCATTTGCCAACAGTTCATGGTTAGATTAACATCAGTGATATTTTTAATAGATCCCAAAGCATTTCGATTCGATTGCGAAATCTCCCTTTGGTTGATTTCTTTTTCCTGTCTTCGATTGTAATAATATGATATTGAAAATCTTTATAGACATTTATCTGCTGATTTCTTCAAGTGAAATCTTTCACATAACTGCTAAAATCTTCACTAGAAACTGCAACTCTATCGATGTTTCACAAAAGGTCTGATCTTGATTTAATTAATGTAGTTTCTGTGATCTACGATTCAATCGCTTGGCGGTGTTCACAAGCTCATTTGATTGTTTCGTGAGCCGTTGCGAGTCGTCATCGACGAACAGTCGAACGAATTTTCTAGAAAGTTGTCTCCACTCGCCGTGCACACGCCCGAGGGAGGATCACGTGAACTTAGCCAATGGTAATCACAGTAATTTACGCACAATGCGACAACGTAGAACAATAGCGCTTACGTAGGCAAGACCATTTCATTCTTAGTCGCAGGCGAAACAAGTCACATTTGTTTCATTTAATATTGGTTGTTTGATTTATCCGAAGTACATGTACGATGGTGAGAGAAGTTGTGAATAACGTGATCAGAGACTTAAAATGGACTCGAGCGTAAGTGAAGAATTTTTATTCTGCAACATCACGAAATTCGACAAAATTTAAACCAAAACTCAGTGCAGCGTGTTGAGAAAAACTGAACAGAATTTTGATATTTTAATTGATAGCTTGAAAATGAAAGTAAGAATCTCACAAATTGTTGCATTTTCGTTTTAGAAGGAACAAGAAGTTGCTTAAGCTCATGGAGAAAATGAAAACGGTGTGTGAGGAAGATTTGGAAATACTGGCCGAAAGTTTGAGGGGTAATTATCTTTCCGAAATTTGAATTCCAACAGTTTTAGCCTCGTTGATGATAATGTATTTGTGGAGAGGGGTTCTATATTACGTTTCTAGGTAGCGGAATAGATGTAGATGCCAAAATTCACCCAATTTCCAAATGTATCTGGCAACGTAAATGACATTAACAACTTTTGCAAAAACAGCCCAAGTTAGTTAATTTTCAGCGATACGTGTGCGACTGATTGGTTTTGTTGGCGTTTTATTACAGAAGTAGAATTTGAGCCGAGGTTGTTCGCCGAAGTTAGGGGATGGTATAACGAGGTGGCCAGAGTTCACGGCAAAGCCATGGCCGTAAGATCCCGGATGCTAATCGACCTTCCAGGACTCAAAAGGTATGAGATATTTTTGTGCTGCATGATTTTAGCTAATTTATAGACACCAAGAGGTTTGTAAAGAAGTACCAGGTAAGATAGGTGGCCGTGTTTATCGTATGCAACTTTTCAACGCTTGGTGTACGTGGACTAAAACCACCAATAGGTATCACAAAACCCTTTTCTCACGAGAATAAAAAAGGTCTACCTGAGACTTTATTCTGGTGAACACGCAAATTGAGTTTACAACAAAAGTATACCAAAATGTGAGGTTGAAGATGTTTCGTTCAAAATAGACTACCACTGGTCTAAATATATCAATAGGAAAGAAGGTTCCAGTCGAACCACATCATAAACTGTGAATGAAGATCGAGGTGTGTTCGTAAATAACAAAGTCGAAAGATATCTTGCATTTTACCTTGTTATTCACAATCCCAAAAGACCGAACTTACTGAAAAGTACTGGTGATGACCCCTATTACTCTTTTGAACAGGACCATACCAGACACAGCAAGAAACCAGAAGCAGCTGAAAAGTGCGGATGCAAAATTGTCTAAATTAAAATCAGTAAGTTAACGTACGCTAAAATTTTACAATGTTAATCTTTAAATAATGAAAATTTGCATTCTAAAAATGACGGATACTCTTCAATAAGAAAACTTAAGCAAGTACATGGTTAAAATGTCTCTGCTACTACACTTAAGACCGAGCTTTTAATGGACAACGTCCACCAGGAAAAATGCGATAAAGAAGAAAAGGCCCTGACATACTACCAGCAGTTTATTTAAGGAAACATGATAAATATTTACAAAATGGAATCGTTTTAGAAAGCACGGAAGAAGCAGAGAGAGGTAGACAAGATCCGCGGTGCTTCAGGGCCGGCAAAGGTCAACAAACGAGCAATACTTGAGCACCAGTATGAAGTAATCATGATTAGAATAAACGAATGTAACAGAGAAATAGAGCTATTGGAGGAAGAGCAATCTCGTGTGAGTATCAAAATGTTTTTCTCAGCGTATGTGTAGTTTTATGTTATCTTGTTCGCTAATAATAGGCCGTTTTAGGCCAACTAAAAAGCGCTCCGGATCATCAAACTGGGTGTTTCTTAAACGAATGATCGTTACATGTTTTGAGTTGAGAGGAAAAGTTACATCTGAGGTGTTGTGGTGACGAAACAATTTAGCGGAATTGAAGTAGTTGTATTTTTGTAACCCGGACGCTAGTAAAATAACGAAAAACGTCGTTTTTAAATATGTATACTAGAGTATATCTTTACATGACGTTTTCCTTCACAGTTACTTGCCGACGCATTCGATTTGTTGTTCGGGCCAAATGCTTTGTTACCGCCAAAGAAGAGTGTCAGGTACGTTCACGAAATTTCTGCAGAATTTGTGTCCTAAGCGGCTAACTGTGAACTTGCTCAAAGCTGAACACGCCAACGTCTTAACCAAGAAATCATAGAAAAACGAAATATACCAAGATCGGTTTTGGACTATTGAACGTATTTGAATATCTCAGTATGTTCTCTAAAAGAAAAGATTACACTGTAACCCTCGGCAATCCTCAAAAGTTACACGAGCGAATTTGTAAATACCTGACGAAATCTGCTTACCCGGCAAGCGTGACCTACGCCTTAGTCAAGTTACACGACAGCTGTGAGAAAGTACACCACCCGCAAAGAATATGTGACACATAGAGAATGGCTATAGTTGAGCCCTGTTTTTATGGCTCATTTGAGACATCAATACCTAATTATCGGTGGTCAGAACAAGGGTTCTTAAAAATCACCGAATCAGGATTTTGCATACCTCTAAAATGTCTTAACAATCTTGAATAAACAAATAACTTCATAGCCCAGAACAGAAGTACACGTCCGGTAAAGTGCTGGTTGCTGCAAATTGAAATATGAACATCATAATGTGTTTCAAGGGCCGGAACGTTCATCAACTTCAATATACAATTTAACGATGGCATTTAATTTTGAAAAATAATACATGAAAAGTGAAATTTGATGGAACAATTTTCAGAACGGCGGATCTATACAACGAGTTCACCCAAATGGATACAACAACTCCAAACGACGCCATTGGTCTCAGCGATGACACAATTACTCTTAAGCCGGACAATTATGACGAACTTGAAACGGCTTCAGCTACTGATGTTGATTACGTTGTTGAAGAGATTTTTGAAACCGTAGAAGAGGAGATTGAAGTGAGGCACGTCGAATCAATGTCAACCAGTGACACCCACAGTGATAGACAAGAATTAGTCGAGAATGACACTGGAAGTGAACCGGACCTGGTGTATATTCTGTTTCCTCCAATGATGTTTCGCTGCCGGTCCGCATGAGTTTCCTTAACAGTAAATTCACAGTGGATGAAGGACAGTAGAGTTGATATTTTTGATTCACCTTCATTTAGTTTTCAATGTTGCAATAGGGATTTGTTTTCCTGGGGTTTTATACCAAAAGTCAGGAGGAAGGTGCCACCAAACGCGAGTGGAGATTTAAAAGTTTCGGGTTCACCGTCGTGTGGATATTTCGGATTTACTCTATTTGTTCTATTTTCTCAGAAAGAATAGCAATTGAAATGTCCATGAGGTGTAAGGGTGCATTTGGCGGTGTTGGGAAGCCTGAGCGCTATTTGACATACGGTACGGCGTTATTCTCATTTGTCCTTCTCCCGGTCGCGAAGGTAGGTTGCGAGAGATTTGGTATAGGTGTTGAGTGTTTGGTGGGACCTCTCTATCCATCGTGCGGGAGACATCCCTATTATTGTTGTAAATATTATTTCATTGGGATCCCTACACCATATGCCCCTTTTGTAAATACTTTTGTTTGTTTGTTTGTTTATTTGTGTGTTGGTTTTAATAAATATTTATCGGTTTGAATTGTTTACATTACTTACAACTTCATAAAATTGTAAGTGTGACCTTTATAGAACAAAAACTTCAAGAAATGTTTTTACTGGTCTATAATTCCTGTGTGATAACAAATATTAATTATGGACAACACCATGAATAACACTCAGGGTAAGACGTGAACGAATGTAAGAGATAGTCGCCTGGTCCTTAGTTACGCCAAGTTCACCTACTCAGCTATCGTTTTCATCTCTTACTACGGCTAAAATCTGCAATTGATGCGACCACACCTTGGGGGAATGTAGGCCAGCGCGGTAAGGNTGACCGATGTAGTTTGACTACCTTTCCATTAGTCACAGGTTAGTCTAGTTCCTAAAACTAACTAGGTGGTATACAGACGGTAAGTTTAACAGCTAACAGAGGAGTTCAGTGAACGCAAATTCGGTATTATTGTTTACAATCAGCAAATTATGAGCACATTAATTGGGCCAGAAAAATATGACATGGGTATAATGCTCATACATGTAAGTTTTGAAGGAGATATGGCAATAGCGGGGTTTGAGAACCAGTTTGGTTCCCGTTATTCATTGGAGAAATCTATTTATCAAAAGGCACGACCCATGTAGGTGACTGTTAGCAGAAGAATAATGATCGTGACTTAAACCATGGCACAACCTTCTCAAAAAAAAAAACGGCTAAAATGAAAATTAAACGTAAGTGCTTAAGCTGGATGTAAATCAATGTAACAGTACGTAGATTTACACGTACAGTTGGCCTATGCACACTCAGCGAGCCCATATCACTGGCAGGAATAATCACTGCATTCTACAAGCCAAATAGCATTGCATATTTTTTAATGATTGAGTGTTCTAGAGGACCAGTTTCAAGAATTGTTTTACGTAGTCCGTTCGTGTGCAGGCGCATGAATCATAGTTTAATTATAGCCGTAGCAGGCTCATGGCCTCAATACGCGCAAATATGGTAAAATATCGACGAGGCTCCCTATACTAGTAGGAGCCCCACTCTCCAGCCGTCTTCCTGCGAGGCCACCTATATTAATAAAGGTACCCCACTTTTGAGGCTCGAAATTCAATTTCTTGCTGATGTCATTTCAATAAGAGTAAGTCATTTTAAGTAATAAGTTATTATACATCTTTGGAGTAACGGCAATTATTGACTTTCATGAGATGGGTATCAATTAAAAAAATTAGAAACACGGTTGCGGCAAAAGCGGTCCTTCCAAAGTTACCTTTTTACAAACTTGGGGCTTCATTTACCCACCTTTTTCTGTAGCATCCGGAAAAAGATTCAATTCGTTAGCAATCAGGTATTCTGATGCTGGACATATAGGAAGCTATAACCCGTCGCGAATCAAGAACTTCACGAAGTTGTGAAAATGGTAAATAAGTGTGTCATCGAGATAGCCGTCACTTTTAGGAATATTGGACTTTCGGAACGAATTTGGCCATTCAGAGTATCGAAACAACCCACAACATTTTTTATTTTTCAGTGTGCGCTAAATTCTACAGCACGATCTTGAAGACGTGTTTCGAGCACGGGAACACTTACCCGGTTTTGCTTATTCATATAAGCCACAACCTTTGAACTCAAAAATATTATCCCTAGTGCTTTGCACGTTTTATAGAAAACACGAGCGCCATCAAAATGAAACTTTAAACAAAATAACTGTTTACATTTTTAAGTAGATACCAAAATGTTTAAGCTTGCGATACTCTCTCAAACTCAAGAAAAATTTTTAGAGGTGATATTACAGTAGCCTCAGGTAAATTTCGAACCTAACATTGTTTTGTAGGTTGGTAGCAAGCAACTACTAAAATAAAAAGTATACAATTAATTATAACTGCGTCTAACCTCTTAAAGACAGGATTTCAACGTTATTTCACCATAGATATTAGTAAAAATGGCATTCGTATCAGTTTCTCGTACGGTAGTATTTGACGTTGTACCCCCGTAATCTTCCCACCACCAATCTCAGCAGTGCTACAGTTAAATGTACAGAGGGAACGTTCTATCTCGTCTTCATTCCTATCTATCGAGTCGTTACAATGGTGTCAACATAATGCATCAACACAGACATGACAGTCCCCAGTGGGCGGTTGCATGAAACAATCCCAAATGACGACTCAACCAAATTCACTAAATCTTTTGCGTACTTATTTCGTTCTTTAATCAGAGATATGGTGTTTTTTAACATTTTTTGATTATTACGAGCAGCTCTTTGACTTATGACGTTTGTAATAATATCACTAAACTGATTTGATCCTTTAATTCAATCAAAACAACTAAGGAATTTTTCCTTAAATTGGGACTGTTGCATGAAAAGATCCTTACTTATGTAGAATTCTATGTAAAGTTCCATTTCAATATGAATCGAAGCCAAAAAGTGGCTTGGTAATTATACTCAAACAGCATCAGGAAGAACAATCATTGTTTTCATAAGCCTAAAAATACGCAGTAGATTTAGGGAACCTAGTTGAATCTCAGTTTGGGACTTTTTCATGCAAGCGGGCACAAGTCCCTTAGGTCCAATGTGATCAAGTATGAGCAACTGGCTATTTTAGACAGTAGCAAGTTTCAACTCATGAAAGCACAGTAACAGTAACAGTAGCAGTAGCAGTAGTAGTACCAGTAGTAGTAGTAGTAGTAGCAGTAGCGGTAGTAGTAGTATTAGTAGTAGTAGTAGTAGTAGCAGTAGCAGTAGTAGTAGTTGTAGTAGTAGTAGTAG
>NMRA01000908.1:20838-75600 GCA_002633005.1 Phoronis australis
AGTAGTAGTAGTAGTAGTAGTAGTAGTAGTAGTAGTAGTAGTAGTAATTTACAACTACTTGTGAATAGACTAGGAGAGATTATCGAAAATAGTTACACACAAAGCAGTTGGGAATAATGCACTCAAGTTCATAACTTCCAAAACAAATGTCCTTAAAATAATTTATAACAGCGGATATCTAAAGGGCAAAATTGTTTTGAGAAATATTTTCAGGATGGTTATTAACGATATGAATTACAGCATTGCAAACTAAATCTTCAGCAAATGAGTTAGTAGAACGACGTGTTTGTAAAAGATGTCGTTGCCTAGTGTAATATTCATGAACAGACCCACGGTTTATTAAATTGAACGTGTTAAAAATGAAGGTAGAAAATTTTGATAATAGCAACAACATACAAGTCTTTTGTTTTGAGTATCTGTGTAGTCTTAAATAAAGGATCTGTATAGGCATTAAAATAACTAGAGGTCATAGTGCGAATAACCTTTTTCTGTAATTTGAGTACTCCATGATGTTCGCAACCCCATAGCAGAATGCCAAATGAGAAAGGACAAGACCATTACATACAGTTTTCAAAGTTTCAAAGAGCAAGCAATGTTTAATGTTATTAAGAACACAACAGAATCTGCTTATCTTTCTCAACAAATTGTTTATGTGTGGAGTCCATATCAGGTTTTCGTTGATTTCAACGCCCAGTAAATTGAATGAACTAACTCTTTCAATTTCCAAGTTATTAAAAATCATCAATACATTTTGGAGGTTTATGAAAAACCATGAATTTTGTTTTATTTACATTTAAAACCAGGCCATTTACTTTTAGTCAAGACTGAAGTTTCTCCAGTTCTTCACAAAAATATGTGACTCACAAACAGCGTGCTACCATTAATAATAGTATCCTCAGTATAAAGTTTGCAGTCAAAGAAACTAGCACACTTCACAAAGTCACTCATATAAATGAAGATTATTAACGGACCTAGTATAGACCCCTGTGAAACACCCGGCAAACTTGGAACTGTTTATTTTGTGTTATTCATCCGAACATACTGTGCCCGATTAGAGAGATAGTTTCTCAAAAATTTGAAGACAAGGGGTTGCACCCAAAATATAGAAGTTTGTTGAGTAGAAACGAATGACTTAAAGAGTCAAAAGGTTTGGAAATATTAATTAGAATGGCCAGAGAAAATTTATTATTTTCCATAGCCTTGATAATTCTATCCATAATTTCAACTAAAGCCAGTTCTAGAGAGTGCCCCCCACGAAAACCATACTGGGCAGGATATAGCAAGCCATTAGATGAAAAAAAATCGTAAAGTTGAAGTTTTTCAAAAATCTTAGAAAAGCAATACAGAACAGAGATTGGCTTGTAATTATCTATAAACAACGGGCCCCCTTTTTAAATATAAGAATAATCTTGGTAATTTTTATGTTGTATTTTTATGGCTGAAAATGGATTGGTTATACACAACACACAATTGGTTCCATTAGCAGATTACCTAGACATTTTATTATTTTCATAGATATGTCATCAAGACCACAAGTAAGTTTAGCTGCAAAAGAGTTAAATCACTTTTCTAACATCAATTGAGGAAATTAGTTCAAAGTCAAATCTACATGTAGCAGCGGATTCACAATCTAAAGAAGATATATGTGACAAATTTGAAGAATGAGTAGGTAAAAGTGAAACCACAAATTAAAACACCAATCACAACAAAACAAATATCAAGAACAAACAACACCATGAATAACACTCAGGGTAAGACTTGTACAAATGTAAGAGATAGTCGCCTGGTCCGTGGTTATGTCTTATAAATTACCCCGTTCACCTATTCAGCTCTCCTTTTTATCTTTTGCAACAGGTTAAAATCTACAGTTGATGCGACCAGGCTTTCTCAAGCCACGGGTAAAATGTAGGCCTGCTCGGTAAGGACGACTGATTAAATCAGTGAAAAGTTCTCCTTGTGTAAAGATTCATGTTTTTTTTGAAAACTGCAACAATAACACAATCTTCGGTTACATGGTTGTTTCTGAACCATTTAATTCAATGCCGTTGGTGTAATCCTTACACCCAGTCTCAGAGGATTTCCGGTGACGGTCGGTGAACGATGACGCAAGATTGGAGCTCCTTTTTCGAGAAAAAAACTTCCGGTATTTCAAGAAAATAGTTTTTCTGCAGATGTAAGCTAGGAATATGAAGAATCCTTGCAATGAGTTAAATATGATGAATAGATACCACAGCACAAGGCTTCCAGTAAGAGCTCCAAAGTACCCAAATATCCACGTGCTTCCCATAACAGTGGAAAGTTTAAATGTTATCAGAAGCACGCGTTCATTTTCACCGTTATTCTTGACATGTTTTCTAACTTGACGCTTGGTTCTTATAAAGTGGAAAACCGTGAATACGATGAAAGTGACATTAATGAATATGATAACCGCTAAGGGAATCGCAAAACCATAAAGAATTGGTTCGTTACCAGATATCCAGCACCTCTCCTCATCTGCGTATTGGAAAGGTATATCAGTGGCGAACTCCAACGTAACGCACGTGGCAATTATCAATAAAGGGCTCAGTACAGAATACAGCATATACTTATAAATTGCATGCGGGGACGGTTGCCGCTTCTCCATAATTTTGCGAAACGTTCTGAAAATACAAAAACACATACTGTTCATCCAAAAGAACGCACACAACCACAGGAAATGTTCAACTATAGCCAGTGTCTTACATAATACTGGAAATTCAGTACGATCAATTGCAGTTAACATTATGAGTTGTGCCATGAAAAGTGTTATAGCGAGGTTCATCATAATTTGACCAGGCAGTGTTCGAAGTTCATTGAAAAGTGCGTACGTCAGCACAAATATCGTTAGACCACATAAACTGATCACGTTCCCAGCGAGCGTCAGTTTGTACTGGGTTTTGTTGTATTCAAAAAACCGAAAATTCGTCTCATTCGTAAAAGGATTGCACACATACAATATGTTGCCTTGAATGATGTAGTCATCTGGCTGAAACGACAAACCAGAGTTTATATATGCAATGCCGTCTTCCACCTCATACTCGTCATCTGTGTATGTGATCATTGGACACTTAAAATAGAAAGAATCATTGGCAGTAACAGTATTATTCAAATAAGTATTGTTCAAGTTCGTAATATTCATAGCTCCTTGACCACACGACCCATCAAACATTCTATATTCCTTCGGAGGACAAACTAATGGCCGACATTTCTGTGCCTGCTTGTCATAGATTCTGTTTCCGGAACAGTTTAGAGAGGACGCACTTATCTTCGGACTAAATTCGTCACTTAGCCCTGTGAAATCAATTAGATGAGAAAAACTGGAAAGCTCTCGATTGGGGACTGGACGGGAGTCGAAACAAAACAAACTTGGCCAGCCCCCACCTGGACAACGCGCGAATTGTAACTTAATACTATCGTTAGAAGAGGGAAAGTAGTCTGAGAAATACATGTATGACGAGCATTCCGTCGCGTTACTTGGGCAACGTGTCGTGCATTCTGTGCTCTTGAGCTCTACCTGTACATTGCAATGGTGAGAGAGCGATGGTGCCCTAATCAATATTCTAAACAACTCGGAATCGTAGATCGATCGTACCCGTGCTGTGCCGGTGTGATGTTCCACGAGGTGTTTCAAGAGAGTTGTTGTCTCTTCGTTTGTCATCCAATCTAAGTCAGGTATAGGGATGATACCGGTTTTCCAAAATGTTCCTTTTCTGAGAATCTGTGACACGTCCGCACGATGACAGACTGCACAATAAATGTTCCGGAAAGAGTAGTACCTTCCATCTCTCAAGAATCCGTTAACGGGCACAATCTGGAATATGTCGTCTTCATTTCCATAGTGGCACTTGCTGGTAACATTACCGTTGGTAAAATCGTCAGGACAGCGCGATATCACTTTACTACCGAAAGGGTAAATGCTGTGATCTAACGTCAGACATTCTGTGTAGATGTTGATTGACGTGAAATTTCTTGCACTTGGTTTGTAGTCATGACAACAATCGCCAAACTCAGTACAGAACTGATCACAATAACACACTTGTTTCTCACGGTGTCTCATATCTTCCACGAAAGGAGATGAGCACGAAATACCACAGGCCTGATAAAACGATGGCTTAGAAGGCTGAGAATCACAAGAAAATCCACACGTCTGGAACACTGAAAAGAGAACACGTCTTATAGTACGTATAAGTTAATTGTGTACGTTGAAACAGCATTGAACGATCGAGGAATTGAAATTGTTGGTGACCATGGAACCACGGCACCAAAGACGTTTATATGTGAACAAGTCAGATAAGAAGCGTAGACATTTGAAATTCGGCTCACTTTAATGAGCGACCAGTACGTAGGCCTTGTCCATAATTGCCAGTCAACACCAGAACTGCTTTCCGAAGACGCTAGACCATCGCAAAAAAGAAAGACCCTGCAACACTACACGAAATCAAAAGGCGGGAGCTTCGGGAGTACGCTCGGGACATTACTCGCGTATATCAGAAAAATGGCATTCATTAAAGTGAAAAGTGATTAAAAGGCAAGTTTGAAATGTCGAATTGTAGAATTTTCTTTCCCCGTACAATTAGGAAAACGTCTCGTCGCAAGTGCCTCGCGAGCGGGTTGCATTTACGATTGCGGACCTGAGTCTGCCTTTTATGAGAAGTTGTACTATACGTCATTCGAAGCAAATCCTTTGGTCTACAGAATGTGGGAAGATCACCAGACGCAGCTTTTTGAAGGTTGATGCAGACGTATAATAATACTTGGAAGCTTGTCGTTATGTAAACACTCCTGTAAGTGAAAGACTTTGCTTGTGTTGTGATTCTGAGTCTGCTGAGGATGAGCTACACTCATTGTTCTTTTTATAACTTTCTGAAGTCTATTCTATTTAATCGTGTCCGAACTTTGCAGAATTCAGAATATTAGATACGTTAAATGTGCTGTATTTTCCTAGGCAATTCGCCAAATGTATCAAGTCTGGTTTTGAACTTAAAAACCGTCGCATTTATGGTACATCTGAGTTGTGTGGTTAAAGTGACTAACTGGCTGGGTACTTATTTTTCTTGCAAATATTATACATATAACTGTTTGAATTAATTGTACTTAGCAATATAATAAACGAATAGAAATACAAATACAAGCGTTGATATGCACCCATATTACACAGCAAACGGTTGGTTTCTCAGAGTGCTTATCACTTTCATGTCAGGTACAAGGCTGCAACAATTTGACCAAAACGGACCAGAATTGACAGTTTTGATACCTCACCTTTTAAAATTTTAAACTTAAAATTTAAAGTTGAAAAAACTTGATACACAGGTTTCCATTACTTGCAACAAAGAACTAAAACACCTTACCAAGGGACACAGCACTAGACATCCAGTTATCCGGTCTAGCCTACTTCTTTTCAGAAGCATGCACGCGCATAGCCTTAAATGGCGGGCTCGAATTTTTGAGAATGTGGACCTTTTATAAAATTCACAGGGTGCGTTCATAGCTATGAATTATGCATTCGCCGAATTTTGGTAGTTTTGGCCTTTTTAGTGGAATTTTGTCTCGTTTTTTTCTATTGATTCGGAGTTTTTGATTCTCTGAGGCGGACCTACTGTCCCACTTCCCCAAACGGGGGGCTCGTCCGATCCCCCCTGGGTGCGTGGATGATAAGGTGTGGAATATACAAAGATGCATGTAGAAACAAAGTGGCATGACGGGTACCACACTTGCTGCAATCTGCTTAAAACTGGTCTTAATTATCGTCTGTGCAATGGTTGCTGCAGTTGTCAAATCCGTCCGAAAAACGACTGGTACCAGCACATCGAAGTTTCATTCCTCTGTGTCAAGGTTTCATTGAGTCTTGTCAATTGCTTTTGTACAGACATTGACCCTCTCCAAAAACTAAGAAGACCCTTGTTAAAAGCAAAATGACCACTAGGGGGTGTTGCAGTTATTGAATCTGCTCCAAAATCGGCTGGCAGCGTTACATTGTAGATAACAGCTTACTTCATCTTAAAAAATACATAAGAAGTGGTACAATTACTGCCCGCAAATCGAGAACATTAGAGAACGTATATGTCAGAATAAATACTAATTAAGAAATTAGTGGCTGTACTTCGGGAGCAAGTTTTCGGATATACAGAATTGATTGAACACACAACACTTTTCATTGTTGACAGTCTTTATTGCATTACGTTCATGCCTTGGGAACAAAACTACTCTCAATTGAACATGGATAAAGTAACTGACCTAGCGACATAATTAAAAGGTATGCAATATTTCGAAACTTAGTTGTTTCATTCTCAAGTGAAGATAAAATGACGCAGTAATGCCACCACAGAGCATAAGCTGACGACACACACAGTGAGACACGGCGGGTGTGAAATACTGCAAAGAATGACTAATGAAGGGGGGTAACAGGAAAGTCACGCAAACAAGTGTAACGTGCGGCGTGACCCTGTTTGCTGCTCATTCAAAACAGGTTTTCTCAAATGCAATTATAAGGGACTCTAATACTTTCAATCGCAGCACATCGTCTCCACGTACCGAATTGACGTGTTTTCCACTATTTCTTGAAGGGTGATTTTACGTTCGTGACATTGCAGAAAATGATCTTGGATGGCGCTATTTTGAAGATGCAAGACTGCAAACCGTTTGACCAATTTAACATTGTTTGACGTTTGAACGAACACATTCGTTCATAGGGCATACAAAGTCATAAACAACAATACGCTGTGCAGCGGGTCGGACTTTCGCTTTAGAAATTTTATTTTTCATGACCAAGTTTGAGGACTTACTATTCCGATAATTAATAATAAAATCGAGGTAATCATCAGGCTTACAAACTTTAACATTATCCCTAAGCCTGATGATTACCTCGATGTTATTATTTATTATCAATGCCTCAAAGTATTAACGATGAAAAGTGCCGTGTGTTCAATCAATTAAGTAATTAGTAAGAATAGATCCATTTTAAGTTGCTCAAAATTGGTGCATATGTACTTTTAATCAAGGGGTTAAACTTGTTGACATGTACGTCAAAATCTATTGTTAGATGGTGTTTACAACTTTGGGTTCTGGGGTCAAAGCACTCTGGAGATTCTAGAAAGTTCTGAGAACAAATTGTAACAGCTAATGATATGATTGGATATGATCATGTGGTTTTTATTGTCCAATCAGTAAATAAGTAAAATATTATATTACGGGCTAAAACCAAGAAGATATTCAGATGTGCTATAGTAGTTGAAGCATAAAGACTTGCTACAGTGTACAGATGAAATTGTACGACAGAACCAACTCGTGGAAGATTCTAGAAATGATCTTGCCAAGGGCAAGAGTTAACGAACAGGAAGTTAACTAAGAGCTTGTCACTTGCATCGTGGGTAGTAAGATACTGCCTGAAGTCTTGCGTCACCAGAGACTGTGACCAGCAAGAAGAATCGTGGGTAGAAGAAACTGCCTGCAAGGGTTGCATCACCAGAGACGGTGACCAGCAAGTACACTGTCGCAATACAGTGTGTGTGTAGTCCGAAGATTCACCAACAGGTTTCACTTGTCTAATTAGTGGTTATCATATAAATTAATTACTGGATTTGATTAATCACTCTCCATCTACGCACAATCTCAAAGCATATTTATATTTTAAACAAACCCATAGTCAATCTCCGTCACATACCTCCGGCAATCTTTTGAACTGTTTAAACTGTTCCTTTGTTGGTTTATTATTTGCGCATATAATGCTTACCACTGTCGTTCATGTCATTCTTATGAAGCCATTGCATGTAAACCAGCAGTAAATGACATCACAAGTCACTAAGTTGACTATTTAGATAAGTGATAGATGAAACGTTTCCCTGTTTCAAGCTTTGTTATTCTTCGCATTTGGTAAACACTATTGCTTTTATATAACCATGGGACATGAATATCCACTTGGTAATGTTTAGTGGATTTCGTCCCATAACTATGAGGTTGAAATAAAACATCAGCTATAGCCTACATGCGTCGAACTAGCTTGTGCGCATGGGCGTCGCAGCCGACTGAAATAAGTGGGGGTGGCTATAGCCCCAGCCCCCTATGGTGCGCCGCCCATGCTGACCATGGGCAGCGCAGCACTGAAATAAGTGGTACGCTATGGACCCCCCAGCACCTAATGGTGCGCCGCCCATGGTGCGATGCAGTGAGCAATATCAGAATCCTCTTCCATGCCAATGATGACGATTTACTAGCCCAGTTCAAGAATAGCGGCTTCATACCGGCACATTAAGGCATGGTCCTTTGCAGGACACCCAGAGTGCAGTCAGCGGCAGAGTCCTTTTCTGTGGAGTCTGTGTGCTCCAATGGGCAGATGTTGGTACCTGGTTTATCTGTGCTAAGTGCCCTGGGCTGCCGGTTTAGAACTGTAAATCTAGTCTGCCCATAAATATTACGTGTCACCATGTGTCGGTTCGATCTAGCAGTAGCCTCACTTTCATCGCTACGACGGCGTTGCCCAGAAGAAGTATAGAAAGTGTGGCCTTGTGATTTTCCGCCATTTTAACATTTCCCATAATAACCTCATTTCTCAAAAAAATTCATCTTAAGATATTTAATAACCCTTGGTATACCTGTTGCTATGAAACAAGCCAAAAATTAAAAAAAATATTTTCCTGTTATCGGGGTTGTACGTAATCGGTGTAAGTGAGTCTCCGTCATTGTTGTGTTCAGAGTACAATTTATCTGTCATGGGTCATTCGCTGTTCAGTGTGTGCTATTGTTCGTTTTAAGTCAGGTTTAGCTGGTACCTCATATATTTAATCTAACTCAAATTTTCAATGCATATCATGATTTACATTTTTGGGGCTTCTGGCAGGTACAACACAGAGTGTAGTTTATTTTGTCTGTCATTAAGTGGTCAGTGGCATGTATTCAATCACCTGGAACTGGTTAGTGCGGTACCTCTAATGTAAGAGCTAGCTCATTTTGGGGGGTGTTTTTTGTTTCTGCCGGCCCATTCTAGAATGCAATTTGCCTGTCATGTATTCATTGAGGCACTATTGTCCGTTTTAAATCAGTTTAGAATATCTAATCTAGCTCATTTTTGGCGCCCTTAAAATCCCCAGGGGTCACAACTAGAGTGGAGACAACGACAGATGTCCTTTTCTGTACATACTGAGGTAGAGTCTATGTGCTCCTATGGGCAGATGTTGGTACCTGGTTCATCTATGCTAAGTGCTCTATACTGCTGGTCTAGAACTGAAAATCTAGTCTGCCCTTAGATATTACGTGTCACCATATGTCGGCTCCAACACTAGCCTCACTTTTATCGCTACGCCCCCTTTGCCCAGAAGAAGTATAGACTGTAGGACCTTGTGATTTTTTCACCATTAAAATAGTTCCCACCATGACCTTATGTCTCAAAAATAAATCTTAAGAGATTTAATAGGCTTTAGTAAACCTATTGCTAAGAAACAAGCCAAAAATTAAAAACTATATACATTCTCCAGTTCTCGGGGTTGTACGTAATTGGTATAAGAACGTCTCCGCCGTTGTTTTTTACCAGCGCAATAGTGAGTAGTTGTGAGGAAAATCCGCTGTGAAACTTGGGTCTTGCTCCTTTTGTGTGGTGCAGGACAATTACTGCATTAGCGATGACTCCAAGTCAATAGAACACTGGCTGAATTAAAACAAACGATCGTGGATTAAAACGGGTGTTTTTTCTGTCAAACTGGCTTCATAATTCAATTCTCCTTGAAAATTGTTGTTATTGTCGATTATTCCGAAAGAAATACGATAAAGGTTAGCAAAATATGCTGTCATTGTGTTTAGTGTAATGCTGGATACACCATTGGTTTATGACCTACAACCACCAACAAAGATTGCAAGAACAATTTAACAATAAAAAACTCGTTACATCATCCTGGAATGTCCTTTGGTCTGGAGTTGAGTGTTGGCTGCCCATGTACTATAGTTTATGATTAAACATAGACCGACATTTTCCAAAATTTTCTCGACATATTCTAGCAACATTTATGTGTACCAGTGCTGAGTTGCATAAAGCTTCAAAAGTTTTCCGCTGGATAAGTTTGATTGTTACATGGCGTCAGGTGCATTGTTCAACAATAAAACCGTGACGCGTGATAAAGCAACGTAATTGTTGCTATACGGCGTATAACTTTTATGCAACTGGGCCCAGATTTGGTTAAAGCGATTTAGTTACATACCTTCACACGCCTGCTCTTTGGAGCTATTACATGACGCAAGACCGCCTACACTGGTAGTTGTTGTTGAACCGGGAACTGACTGTGCATCTGAAAATATTTGCAAGATGTGCTTTCGTAACCAATCGTGACCTCTTCTCACGCACTGTATACATTCAGTCCAAATACAGAATAATGTTTTGGGCGAAAACGAGAGTAAAAGCTTAAGTTGCTGGAGCTTTAATGAATTTATTTGAATAAATTTCGCTATTAGGAACGTTCTATTTATTACACCTAAAATATTTCACTGATCGTACTTGGAAAATGAATCACGTGTCAGGTAACACTTGTTCAATTCTTACGCATTTGGACCATTCAGCAACGTATGCTTATAGACCATACGTACTTCCTGCTCGTGATTTCTGTCAACTTACACTGTTTAGTACGTATTTACGCAGGGTTAAAGTTTTTCATGGACTGTGAAACGACCGGAAGCTTTTCGGCGAATTATGCCTCAAACCGACGAAAACATCAAAGTCACGATGTTATAAAGGTGACCCTCTATGCGCAAAGGGTATTGATAACAACGTGACTTTGAAGTTTTAGTAGATGTGAGGCATAGGAGCATCATCGTCTCTACTTGGGAGAGTAAGAGACGTTGGTCATTGTTTAACGGACAACACCAAAACATCACCACCCTGCATCTTTCATCAACATGTACCTATAACTCCCAGGCCTGTGCTGAACAAACTCCGACAGCAGTTCACTCACAGAGTGGTTCGGTTAGGAAAAAATCAAGTATGGCATCAATGATCACCCGACCTGCCATTTCTTGACTTCTTTTTGCTCTGTTTGCTGCTGGGTAAAGTGTATTAGATTTCTCCAGCCGATGCGAAAGAGTTGAAAGTGCGACTGAACAGTGATTTCGAAGTTCTAAGAATAGCTCGAAACGGGAAGAACACGGTGACGCAACTTGTATGGCTGCTGGGGTGTACATTTAAAGTGAAATGATATTCACCACAATTGTTTCAAAAGTTTCGAAGGTGTCATAACGTGTAATAGAGAAAGCTTTACTGTTGATCGGATGATAAGTTTTTAATTACCATGGCATTTTACGTACTTCGTTTTACTGTACTGTTTGTTCTAACATATACACTTACCAAGAACTTGAAGTGAGCTGAATAACAAAACTGCCGAAAGCAGCAAAGTTCCCATAGCGTTTCGTAAGCACACCGAAGACAAAGCTTTAATTCTTAACCTGGAAATCACAATACAGTTTAGTTTCTGGATGAGCATTTCCATTCCTTGGTCCGTTAGATAATCTCCGAACATGAATAACGAAGTTTAAATTATGTGCATTTTCTTTTTCGGTCAAGATTAGTACGAACTCTGGTGTCTGTGATTATATGCGGACACAAACTGTTTAGAATGTCCATTCCTTAAGTTTGCACATGATAACACCGGCATTCAACTGAGCTATCAGTCCCGAGTCTAAAATCAAAATCTGGCGAGTGGCTCGAATACCTAGATAACTGCTAATCTGCCTAGCCCAGAATATACCCCAACAGAACAGATTCAGTTTCTGGGTCGGTCGATCCGTCAAGAAGAAGAAAGCATCGCAAGTGATTTTATTCGCTTACTTTCAACGAAAATGGCAGCACGACAGGAAAAGGGAAACTATTATAAATCAAGCCACATTGACCATTTTCAGACAACACTTACCGGATTGTACAAAATCGCCGATCAGATGGAACGTTAGAAAATACATATAATCACACAAACCAATCTTATTTAAAATAACTATGATTCGTTTTTAATAAGCAGAATCAATATCATTATTTACCTTACAAACATATTATTTTGTCCATGCAATGACTGGTATTCAACAGTGAAATGCAGAAGAACTACTTTTCTGTATTTCATAACTAACCTCAATCCCAATAATATTCGGCCAATATGACTAAAAATTACGATAGCTTTTTCACTGCGGCAAACCTCCCCCCTACTTAACAGGGATGTAGGAAAGGAGGGAGTGCTCATCCTCAGTAATTTGCGGAAGTAAGGGTAAATCCTTTGTGAGGACCGCAAGGGGAGCATGGAATACATAAACACCGCGAAGCATGTGTGAGGGAGGCAAAATTTTGACGCTACCTATTCAGGATTTTCCCTTTGGGCTCCCCTAGCTAATAAGTTTTTGTTTCAGGGCTCTCAGTTTTTAAAAATGCTGCATAAACTGCGACTTCAACTTATGCTCAGACTCGACGACGGATTCTCATGAGAGCGAAATCTGAAGTTCTCTCTCTGCAATTATTATAAGTAATCCAACATAAATTAATCGTCCCAGGCTACTTGCCTAAGACTAATAACCCGTGCATTCATGTCGTCAGATTAACCTTCCGGTATTTGCATCATAAGAAAACTGCTACTGTGAGAATTTTTTTCGTTTAAACGCCGTTCCTATCTGATTTTTATGCTATTAACCAATCTAGCCATAAACCTCAAGGGTGAGTGGTAATTGTGTTGTGTGCAGTTAATTATACAGATGAAAATTTTTTATTTTATGTTTTGAAAATGCGTCACCACAAATTACATTTTAAGAGTCACTCCATGAGAACGCCAGGTAATTTGCAATATTCTGGGAACATGACATGTCACGAATTTTAAATTTGATATGGCATACATATAACTTGGGGGTGAATTACTTCCGAAAATATAAAAATTAGTTTCGTGTTTCGTCACTTCGTAAATACATAACGAATAACTAAATCGGGTAAAAAATGGCCCTAACTCCTTATGCGTGACTGTGGGAATTAAACCACTTTGTAGGCTTTTAAAAATTAAAATCTGATTGAGTTATACAGAACTACGGTTTTTGAAATTGAGAATGCCAAACAATAAATCAGAATGACGTATTTTGATATTTTAAATAACTTTTGAATGCCTTGCCTCCACGGACCAAAAACAGCTTCCCTACTTAGAGGCCTATGTAATGCAAGCGCAAAATCGCTCACCCTCCATACATGAGTTATGTGATAGCTACAGCTCGTATCCTCGTTAAAATATCTTTATTTTTGCGGACAACACTTTTTTAATTCTTGAATTTACACTTTAATTAGCGAAGGCACTTTCAGCACTTTTTTCCTGTTTCATAATATCACCAAAGCAGAAAATATGAAAAAATATGATCCAAATTGAAAGTGATTTGTAATAGAAAAATCACATTAAATTTTATTCAACATAACCAGACTTGGTTTGAGCGTTCCTTTAGAGAAATAGTGTTTTATTGACATTTAGCAAAAAAACGAGGTTCACGAAAATAGGTCACGCTCTGAAGCAAAATGGTGGTAGTTAACCAGCCGGTGGTTCAGTGCTCGTTCTTTGAGGTCTCGTCGCCTTGTTCCACATTTTCTAAGGGTGTGGATATCGAAAAAAAACTTTTACCTGTGTTAAACTGCAACAGAGATATTGTCAAATACCTGAAAAATATCAACGCACCAGATCACTTAGAAGAATGGGAGTTGATAAGCATTCGGGCACGAATGGGACTGGGAGACGAAGGAATTGGCCAACCTGTTAGAGAAAAAAGATCATATGTCCAAAACACCGTGTACTGTTTACTAGAATTTTCGTTCAAGTAGGCACTGCCAGTATCCAGGGCCAGGTCTCCAATCTCCGTACTCAGACTCGAATTATGCTCAAACTCACACTTCATACTCAACTCGAGTACAGACTCAGCTTTGGTGTATTCAATGTCATACTCGAAAAATCTGTACTCGAAATTTCGAGCACGTACTCAGTTTTCGAGTGTACTCGAACTGAAGTGTATCTTATCTATATTTCGAGTACGATTTTGAATAAAAATTCGGAGTCTATGCTCAAATCTCAAGTTTGCTATGGCAGTGTGCTTGAAATCGTACTCGAAAATAAATACGAGCCAGAGAACAAAATATCGAACGGGAACCAAGAAACACAGCGAATCTAAAAAAATAAGTCCTCTTACCGTATCTCAGCACTTCAATTTCAGTTCAGTGATAATAGCTTTCATCTTAAATCTTCTTATTCTTCACCTTATTAACCCGCCGTATCACTGTATGTTATGGCCGCCATTCTACCTCTATAATTCCTGGCAACAGACGCATTGTAATTCCTTGTCGGCGAGTCATAACAAGCGTCGAAAGCAGTGGTGGGAAAAGTCGTGTGAGAAGTTTGTGCTGCCCTTATTTCGGTATTGTGCCTATGTTTTGTAGGGTTTCCAAAAGACGGACGAGGAGGGGAGGGAAGTTAAAAACAGTCAGGTACATTTCTCATCATAACTTAGTCATCTATAATTCCTCAATCCCCAAATGGAATTCCAGATTTTGTTTGCCGATTTCTAAGTAGA
Organism: Phoronis australis; assembly: GCA_002633005.1. Classification (NCBI taxonomy): domain Eukaryota; kingdom Metazoa; phylum Phoronida; family Phoronidae; genus Phoronis; species Phoronis australis. Next base: position 35,398 of record NMRA01000908.1, read on the forward strand.
CATCTCGTCCCGTTCACTGCCACTGGTGAACTCTGAATGCCTGCACAAGTATTGTTTTTTACTCACGTGCCAAATGTCAACTCACTTGATACATCCCGGTAAAATACAAAGATACAGTATCAAAGTTTGGCACCAGCGTAGGCCTACACAGCAATGGGTTTTATGTCAAGACTAAATTAGCGACAGAGATGTGATGTGATAAGCTGTTACATATTTCTGAAGACATTTTCGGGACTGGGTGAGGAACTCAAGAAATAAAGCTTAATAATTGCCAAATGTATCAAAGAAATGGCATAAGAATATTTATTTAAATTAAAAAATGAATAACAGTTACAGAACACTCAGAATTCCACGTTATAGACATAATCTTGTAGTTGTAGCGACAACAGACGATAATGTAGGCCTAGTTCTTGGGGTGGTCTATTCCAATAGGGAGCGATGAATCAGCGCGGCTTTGCGTGCTTTGCATTTCACATCATAAAGAGTTCCATAGCAACTCGAGTATGAGTGTCAGTTTGAGTACGTTTGGAGTCTAATCGAAATGCGACATTAGATACGCTTTTTTGAGTACGACTCCAGTGAGCACGATTTTGAGTATGAAATCTCGAGTATGAGTATGAGTCTGAGTACGGACATTGGAGAGATGTACGATTGCAGCCTCAGGAATGCAACGGATATTCACCACTCCATACCAGGAATAGGTCAACTAAATAACTTCTGTCTTCTCATTTGAAGGTGAGCTACGTAACAATTAAACGTATGGTCTTTGTGTAATTACATATACGACATTGTATTTTGATTGTTCCTCGTTTTCTCAAAAACTTCACTGTGATTAATCATACCATCTGAGAATCAGTTTCAGATATGTATTTGGTCTAAAACAAAAGTTATATATATGATGGAAGACCTGTTAGATTCATGGCCACTCTTTAGCTGAATATTCTTTCCTAGCTTGTTTTTTTTTCGAAAAGAACTTATGTTCTTATGCTTACAACTGAGTTACCTATTTCAACAGGAAAATTGGTTGCTTGGAAAGCGCATGCGGTTTAGATTGGGGATGGGACGGTATTGGAAAATCCTGCTTCTGATTGCAAACCAGTGGAACTAGTGATTGAGGAATGTCTTATTGCATCCTCATTGAGAGCTTTCAATAGTTCCAGCAATCGAAAGACATACACATTCCTTTGTCCAGAAGATAACTGTAACAGCTTATTTGCATCTCGAAAGGAACTCGAGCAGCAAGTTAGCGTGGGCTGGCATGATAAACAGCCAACAACACCTGGGCTATGATGATGTGAGGAGAAAGTGGCCTGCCAAAGTCAATGGCATTGAAATAGATGGTGAAGTTCATGATGTAACCCCATGCTCGTTGAACGCAATTTGGCATCAGAAATCCTTAAGTTTAACATTATACAACCTTTGTTGTGCATTTTAGTCACTGGCTGTTCCTTGTTGACATAATGGTCAACATGAAAACGCACTGTGTGGTGTCCTTTTTTACAACCCAACTGTCAGAATAAATATTGATTAAGTAATTAGTAAGAATAGATCCATTTTAAGTTGCCCAAAATTTGTGCATATGTACTTTTAAATCATGGGGTCAGACTTGTTGACATGTACTTTAACATCAAAATCTACTTTTACATGGTGTTTACAACTTTGGGTTCTGGGGTCAAAGTACTCTAGAGATTCTAGAAAATTGTGAGAACAAATTGTAACAGCCAATAATATGAGTGGATATGATCATGTGGTTTTTATTAGCCAATCACTAAATAAGTAGAATGTTATATTATGGGCTGAAATCAACAACATAATTAGTTGAAGCATAGACTTGCTACAGTGTACAGAAGCAATTGTACAACAGAGCCATCTCGTGGAACATTCTAGAAAGGATCTTGACAAGGGCAAGGGTTAACGAACAGGAAGTTAACTAAGAGTTTGACACTTGCATTGTGGGTAGTAAGATACTACATGAAGTGTTGCGTCATCAGCCAGAGACTGTGACCAGGAAGAAGAATCGCTGGTAGAAGAAATTGCCTGCTAGTGTTGCATCACCAGAGACAGTGACCAGCAAGTACACTGTCGCTATACCGTGTGTGTAGTTCGAAGATTCACCAACAGGACAGACATCCAACAAGTGGAGAGTCCTAGATTGGACAGCAGATAAGACATTTGATTGTTTTGGTTGTTTGATTAAAGTAATCCTTAAAGAGGGCGATAGCGTAGTTACTCTTTGTAGTTGATTACTTAATTAACAATAGGTTTCATTTGTCTGATTAGGGGTTATCATATAATAAATTAATTGATTGAATTGATTATTCACTCTCCATCTACGCACAATCTCAAAGCATAGCCACCTTTTAAACAAACCCACAATCAATCGTCTGACACCAACAAAACGTGAAGCTGTTGTGGAACATGCTACCATGGCTTGGACATTCTCACAAATTAAGGCTGAACTGATTTGACGTGGAGTAATGTATCAACTAGAATACTTAAGCAGCGCAACACTCTCATTTTTTAATTAAAAAAACATGGATACCCATCCGAAAAGCAAAGCTCCTGGTCTTGCATCCACTAAGAAACACAGCTGATGGAGTGCAAACACAGCTTCGCTACCTATAAACACTCCTGACAGACTCTTCCCTGAGCCATGCACATGATTGTTAGTCCCACGAGTTTTTGAACTGATTTTGTTGCAAAAGCCGTGTTTGGTGTGTGTGAACGGGGATCCACTTACAATTAGGTGTGTGAGTAGTGTTCACGAGTCTTTGACCATTGTTGTTCAGGTAGCCTGCCAGTGGACTAGATAAAATATACTATGTAATTGATTTTTATGTTCGCAGTTGCAAAAATGCAGACAGCTGATACCCAAACAGCAGGAGAATCATACAGCACAATGGGGTGGGCTCTGAAATCAGCACGAAGGTCTGAAAGAGTGACTGAACATGTAAAGAAGTCTTTGATTGATGCGTACAACGAAGGCACGGAGACTGGTCAAAGAGCGATCCAGTGAAGTGTTCTTAACAAACGAGAACTAAAGAAAGGCAATGGCCAGTTGCCATTTGCACCAGAATGGAGTACATCGAAGCCAACCAGAAACTTCTTCACGATACTTGCGGCTCAGCAGAGGCGCAGAGCATGCAGCCCAGACTCTGATGAAGATGATCTTACTATTGTACATGCAATCAAAATTGCCGAGAGGGAGATGGTGAGGGAGAGGGAGCGAGAGAGGGAGAGAGAGAGAGAAACAATTTTATTTACTTTAAGACATAATAAAAAAATGAAAGGGAATTAACCGGAAAGTAAGTACGGTGGCTAAGACATTCTGTAATTAACCGCTGTAATAGTTATAGCCGGCAAATTATTGAAAAGTCATCCAAATAAAATTTTGATATCATTATAGAAGCAAGTAACACATGTAACTGTTTGTGGGTTTTACCATGCGCAAAATTGCAAATTAATAAAGTTATTGCTGTTTAAAATTGGTTTTATTTCTCAGCAAAGTTGTACTATTATAATAAGCCACAGGTCAGTAGGTCATCAGGTTATTTAGTAAGCCAACGATAAGCAAGGATACATACTTACCAAAATTCCTGTATGTCTCCTTTTCGATAATTTGGAAGCCGTGAATTTGACTTAGACTCACTCAATTTCTTTGAAGATTACTTGTACTAGTAAGTTTAAACTCACTCAAATTCTATGACACTTAAGATACTAGACATCCTACCCATGTTTTAGTTTGAATTTGAAGCATGTAATGCGATTTTAGTGTTTAGCTTTATTGAAGATTCTTAACTCGCTTGTGCTCTGTCTATCTTTAGTCAGCTGTTTTGTTGACTTTCTGACTTTGTCTATTGCTGTATCTATCGCCTCTATCTGTTCAGTCTGCTTCAGTCTGCTCTGAGGACACTATAACTGACCACTTTGAACAAAAATGAAGGGTAATTAATCTTTTTGTTCCAAAACATCACCCATTATCCAGGTCTGCATTGAAATACTAATTTACTGATCGTTGTCCTGATACCTATAGCCTTTACAAGTGAACTGGTCAGTTATCCCTATCGTTTTGCAAAACGGACGGTTCCGTGAATACCACCTGCAAGTCGGATACATTAGCACTGCAAACTGAAATCTGTACAGAACCATCTGCTTCAACCACAGATCAAAGCACCTGCGTGTTAATAGATGGCCAAGAATTCGTTTGGCTTTTTTAATTCAATATTGTACTCTTTCCAAGTTTAAAGGACGCATTAAATTGGGGTCGCTTTACGGTTTATGCAGATATAATTATGAATTTATTGATCCATGCTGGCATTTATCCCAGTTTCCTAAAACTTTCCAGCATATATTGTTTCCTCTCCCAGTTGCATTTGATATCCAACAATTTCTCTTTTGTTTCTAAATTCTGGTTCAAAATCCTCAAATATCAGTATAAAAAGAGTTAATGTTTCTCGAAAATGCGAGACCAAGGTTCTCGTTTTGCCAAAGATATGTAAAATGAGACGATGTAATCATTTGCTATGGAATTATTTCATACAATCACCCAAGACACTAAAACACGAAAGCTACTACAGGCACTGAAGTTGTGACAAAATATTTAAGAAAGTATCTCACAGTGTGCTACCACTAAAAAGTGTCCAGCATTTGCCTTTTCACCAAAAAACAGCATAGTGAGTCATAGAAAAAATCAGATGAGGATTCCAGCAGAACAACATCTGGACATGCATTCCTTTCGGTTTCTTATTATTTAAACTCCTGAACACCCATGGGAATCTGATATGAATACTTTTTGCTTCAGACGTTTTCCAAAAACTAAGGATTTCTTTACAAACACGGGGCACACCAAAACAAAGTTCATTAAAAATAGTTTGTTTTATTTAAAGTCTATGATGTGGTCCCACGGTCTAATTTTGAGGTTGAAATCTCTTGAGAAGAAAAAGATGACACCATAAAGTATAACTTCTCAGCAAATACTTTTTAAAAGTTTTTGCATGTTGCTTAGCCTAGAGCTGTACGTCAGCAAGATTACGTAATATTACTGAGTTACAGTATAAGAATCAATAAGTCTATTACTGGACTTACGGTACGTGGAGATGGCTACGTTGCGTCCTCCTCTCGAGGACTTCATCAGGCCACTGAGTTGTCACGTGACTTGTCATGTTATCTGTCGTACAGTTTCTGCGGGATTCTCTTCAGCGCCCTATTCCATGTCCTAGGTAAGTGAAACCGCAGCCCCCCTGTCTATTGAAGCTTTTGTTTCTGTATCTACCAAGAATCTTACTGGGTGGAATTTGGCAAGTAGTTGTCAAGAATCTGACAGCGGTTGTCTTGTTTCAGATGAATATATTGTATGCTGCGCCACCTAGTGTTTTTTATTTATATATTAAATATATAACACCCCTGGAATCGTACTGTCAGAGGTGCAGTCGTGGGCGGTTTGCGTTACTCCTGTTTTTGTATGACGTTGACAAAAAATTGTTGTGTGATGTAGACTATGTTTCCATTTTTACTTCTCTTTGTCAATGATCTCGATATCCGAAACTTTACATTGACCAGCAGCTTTAACACCACACTTGTGTAAGACACAAATGTACTATAATCAACTTACAGGTGGGAAACTAAAGTGTCATATCCATAGCTCGATGTCAACCAGAACCAAGGGCTACGTTGTACAAACTTCTTACGTAATAAATATTGTACTGATGCGTTTTTCTATGTGTTGCAAGTCAAAGTTTCCATGAGAATTACAAAATAAAACACATGATACCTTATTTAAAATAATTTGACATTTTCGTAGTCTCTCTGTATTTCAATTTCTAAGCATGTACTGTATCAAAAGCTTCAAACAAAATTGAACAAACTCGGTTCAAGTTCCTTGATTTGGGATGCTTGTGCACCCCTTCTGAAGATGCCGTCACCTTACCCTGTCAGAAATTTACCGCTGCAAGTACCCCTTTTGAAATTCTGTACCTGTTAGTGGTTTACATCTGATGCCCAGATGACGTTTCTAGCCCTATATAGCATTTCCATGTATATCTCGAATTCAAATTGCGTTTGTGACATTCTGTTATCACGGTTGGAATCTTCTGGTCCATTCCAACCTGAAACTGCTGCAACTCTTCATCAAATCTACGTCTCAGTCCTTTACTTTGCATCCATCATCCCGCTGATGATTGTAAAATCACTGGCTGAAACGTTCCTTCAAGAACTGTTTAATAGACGTTGGCGAAAACACTATCATAGAAAAAACAATAACCATTATACTTTTTCCGGGCATTGAACAATTTGCCAAAAATGTTGGATTTCTCAAAGTTACACACTTGGGCCCGCACCCTAAAATATTGACTTGCAACTAGGGTTTTTTTTTAGTACAACTTAACTTGATCACCAGAAGGTTATTTTTACGACTCAGTAAACCGGTGCCCCATTTGATGAGCAACAAAAATTGCTACCCGGAAGATTTACACCTTTACAGGATTAGTGCTCCTCGTGAGCAGCGCTCTAGTGGTAAAATTAAAGGTAAGTAAGCGCCCAATGCCCACCGCATCACCTTGAGCACTGAATTTTAAAACTAAATTGAATTTGCAAAATCTGACTCACAAATATGTAAAGCCTATTTTTTGACTCTTAAGTGGATATTTATTTCGAGTCTAAGATGTCGCAGAAAGGGGCCCAACCACACAGATAGGAAGGCAAATGGCCGCGTGCATTCCATGCAGTCTACTGTGCATAGGCGCTACGTTAAGATGTAAAAAGATAACTTACGGTTAGTAGACGCTACGTTTAAATTCCAAAAGGAGGTTGACTTCGCCTACTTAACGTGCGCCTACTCCACACTACAGCACTGCCTGTGGGTCTTCGGTACTTCAACGGTATAGTTAGCAATAACCATTCAATCATGTATGGTTTTTGGATTGCCTCTTGTCAATAATACACTTTCTCATTTTTCGGAACCACTTAACGTTACTAGACGTCAAGCAGATATTTCGGGACCGACAATTTTAATCATTTTGATGCTGCACTTTCAGCTTTCATTGTAGAGGTCTGTGCCTGGTTGCATGAAACAGTCCCAAATAGGGACTTAAATTTACTGTTTATTTGAGGACTTGTGAAAACACCAACTGTCCTTTCTTATGCTGTTTTAGTTTCATTACTAAGTCAATTGTTGCGTTTGATACAAATCGAGAGTGAACTCGATGTTGAATTCTCAATATTATCGAAAATGAATAGTGATCTTTTCACGCAATGCTCCTAACTTTGGGACTAAGTCCCTTTTTATTTTCATTGAATCCAGGAATCATTTTTTAGTTATATTATTATAAAATGTCACCAATCCAGGAGGAGCTCATAATCACGATAAGATGATAGGAAAATATCATATCTGTTAGCAAACAAAGACACAAATAGGCAAAAGATTTAGGGAACTTAGTTGAGTCCCTATTTGGGAATGTTTCATGCAATCAGACACTGAGCACCAGCCGCAGGAATTTTGATGTAATTCAGATTTCGGGTTTGGCAAAACTTAATGATATTGTTGACATCGTGTTTTGTTAGTCATAAATTAATTGTAAGGACTTTGTTGGTTTGTTGATGGGAGTGTGACGGTACTGGCGAATAGGACGACCGATTTAGCAAAGTGGGTGGTTTCAATCAATGCATGCAGGACACAAAGGTCTCTGTTTACGAATATTTTAATATACATGTAATGTACTATACAAAGGCTCAGTTTTCACATGTGATATGTCACTTTTCGGAGTGATTTTGCGCTCGAAAAGAAATAACGATCGAATTAAGGGCATTTCCACAGGTTACATAGCTTGACTCAAGTGGGCTGAAAACTTTTCAATTATGATTTTATATTTTCACTTAGACACAATGTGTGTTTATTCAGTACGCCATTCTTAGTTTCTGATAACTTGTCGTTGTTGAACAGTGGTGCAACAAAAATGCTAAAATTTGATGGCTTCCGAAGCCATGAACTACCCAAAAATTCCGAGGGGTAGTTTGCTGACAAGAAGTTAGATTTTTTAAAATAAAACTGTAATTGTCGGTGTTGACCATTCCACCTAAGAGTAAAACTAAGCTATATTTAAAAAAAAATCCGAGATATGTCAAATTCCCGCATCTGCCCGACTTTCTAATGCATTGACACTTAAACACTCACCTATTGCTTTCTGCAAAGTAGCACTTCTGTCTAGCATGGCACAAGCAAAGTAGATTCTGGCAAATAAAATTGTCTTAGGTATTTATGGGGATTACTTTTCACTTTACATATTCATAGCACTACTTTTATATTAATACACCAAGCGTGGTTGTTACCTCATTGGTCAAGATTTATATTCGTTTGGTAGCTTCCCTTGGACAAGGCTGAGTTCCGGTAACGCACGAATTCCACACATAAAACCAGTGTGATCATATGGTTTGCTTGTGATGGTTATAACACGCTAAGTGTTGCGTGATCTTCTCTTTTGCAAATTACTTGATTGCATAGTACGTGTAACGTAAGAAAGATGTATGACTCGTACTCAAGACGTGTCGCTGTTCCCTAATAATGTTCCTACTCCTATTTTGGGGTATTTTCTCATTTATTCATTGAATTTGTTTATCTTTGGTAGACCCTTAACACATTTTTTCTTATAAGTTTCATGAAAATTTACCTGTCTTTTGAAATGAATGGGTTCCAGGCGCAGTTTGTACACGCTCAGGAGGCATTTTTCTAGTGCCCATATTGCAGTGTCTGTCTTGATTTAGGTTTTGTAAAATAATGAATGGTATTTTTGCAACAAATCGCCTCTTGTTTTAGTGTGCAACGTAGCTTGTAGCATAACCCCGACAAATTAATGTTAGAATTTGCATCAATCATTTACGCTTGAATTACGCAAAATTTCAAGTGAATTATTATTTTTTCATGCAATTTTCCGCAAACTTGAGCACGCACAAAAAGACAATATTCCCAGTTATATAATTACAGCTATATTATCTATGTTATCGCCAGATTAAATTGCAGAATTATTTATAATTTGTTTTTAGTGCCCGCTTCAGCCAGAACAATATTCTTTCAATTAGACTTTGAACATTTTAGGGCGCGGTCCGGGAAGCAAAAAATTGGCAAGAGGGGGGTGTTGTATGAAGAGAAGAATAAAAAGTTCGCCAACCACAATTTCGCATCTATCCGTTTTGTTGTATTAGCTGGCTACGGGAACATCGGGCCCAGGGAACATCGGGCCCAGGGAACATCGAACCCTGCGGGGAAACATCCGAACAAGAATATATCGGTTCTGGGCTACATCGATCCCAGTGGAATATCGTAAAACATCGGGTCTTTTATAACCGACGGGAACGTACTAAGTTCATTGTCAAATAAACTATCGCCACCCATGTGCTTAAAGTGGCATTGAACGTGAAAAACAGTATAAAATATCAGAGTAAACGTTCCTCATCTTGTATGAAACCTGTAGCATGTCTTGGCGTACACGTTCTTTTGTAGGTTTCATAAATGTAGTGAGTTTTAGATGAGTTTGGAGTATTTTTCTTTACGTTTGAAAGTTGACCAAAGAGACACGCCTTCGTGCTCATCAAGTCCGACATAACAGAAAAAATGCATTGCGGTGCCTCATCTGGTCATGGCCTGATGACCTCAGAGAGGTGAAAGGTCGCCGAAAGCAAAACAGTGATGGCTGATTTCGAAAGTAGGCTCAAAGAAGTACCATTTCTGAATTAAGTTATCGATTTATTTGTTTTTTTATGCTCTCCCAAGTATGACGTAATCTAGTTTATGCGTAGGATTTCATTTATGTGCATTTCTAACGGAAAACGTTCGATTCATGTCTTATTGTTTAGTGAGAGAAAATCTCCTGGTTCACCGATCGGCGTTTGGTCACCATTATAGACTGATGACCGCGTTATCTATAATCTATGGTCAACATGAACACAAATATTTTGCTATAAACATTTCAATGCATAGTGACTGTACGTACGATTCATAACTACAAGGTATCTCGGGGGTGATTGTTACTATATGACGACTGCGTATTCACCGTTTAGTAAGTGGCCGAGTAGTGCAAATTCAATTAACTAAATCCCCAGCTGTTTGTGGTGGGAAGAAAATGTAGAGTGAAATTCCTCTAAAAGCCTTCATTAGAGCTTCCTGTTTACAGATCTAAAAATCCCCCGAAACTTCTGACCCAGGGTTTTTTTGAATTCTGGGGCCAAGTGTACTCAGTGAGCCCAAAGTTCATGTAGTCGGTGCACTTTAGGGTTCAAATGGCCATGTTTACATTGACCAACTGCAATGACTTCACCGACTTTTTAATTACATTAAATCTATGCCATGATAAACACAATGTTATTGACAGTAATTCTAAAAAATTACAATTTGCTTCGCAGACTCAGTGATTTTTTAAACAAAAAATGGGAGGATTAACTTTCTAATGCTAAGTTTTGATATCTATTTGGACCTAAAACACAGTTTGCATGTATCTGCTAATATCTTAAAAGCTGTTAACTCCAGTCATCTGATACTTTACATTATCATCGCATGGAAAGATGTGATTATGTTAAGTCAAAGATACATCTGTTCCAACGACTGGTGATAAATATATAATTGACCCAATTGTTCACCCAGTTATAAATTGCAAAATGCATCATGATAAACATTCAGTCCCAACAGCTTTCAAAACGTTTTATTTCATTGAGCATTATCATGATCAAAATAATTATGATTTTCTTTGACTATAACTACAAGCACTTAAAAATTTAGGGGTTTGCTCAAATCCGTGGTTTGCAATCAACTTTTGTTTTATTTAGCTGACCTCCACTTTTACATCTGACTACAATGAAAAATCAATGGACTCATGGAAGGATACAATGTTACATAATGCAAGAAATATGAAGTCATGCCATTTGAGTAACATAACTGTGTTGAGAAAGAAAAGGACAGAATTAATATACACATCTTTGGACAAAGGGAATGATAAATTGCACCCAATTTCCAGCAAATTGGCCCCAGTAAACACATTAGAAATTGCAGCAACATCAACAGAAAATATTTTTTCTACTGCCCACGGTGCATCTAATTATCACTCCAAACGAGAAAATATCAGATAGTCGAGATACTGCCATATTTCACAGGATTATTCATTGGCTCCAACATCAGCTGTTGCATAGTTTCAATTGCACAGAACTTTTCTAACACTTCAGGTGTGGTTAGGGAACAAAGAGCTGTCAAAAGTGATTAACTCGAACCAGTGTTCAGTCTACCATTGCATCAAAAAGCTATTAGCATCGATAAGTGACAACCTGCGCCCACCTATCGATGGGGTAAAACGTGAAAAGAGCTTAGACCAACAGACTGGGGCTGAAAACTCGCTAATGGAATGCTGTCGCAAACAGAATTTTACTCACATTACCAGTCCTGTTTGAAGCATTTGGTCCAGCCTCAGTGACCCTATCTTTACGTGGTCTGCCAGCTTATGCATCTCGTCAAGTTGACGTACAGGTACTAATACTAAACACGTGAAAAACAATTCAAAAACTCTACTTCAGAAGAGCAATTATGATTTGTAAAAAAACAGAACATCCTATAGTCAAGAATCTATGTCATGATACATCTTGAAGAAATTGGAAGCCATAAAACTTTACACAGATTTTCATGTGGTTATCATTTGTCTAATGACGTAAAATAAGATGTGACGGTAACTGTTGAACAAAATTCCAGTTTGTTCTAGTAGTGAGATTTTACGAATATAAGATGGTATAAATATGTCCCTTCCGTATTTGGTAAAAAATCTCCTTATTCTCAGAAAAGAATAAATGCAATGACCAAATGACCAGGTGTGACACCTTTCAGAGAAGGTGGTAGAGAGTGTTGAGCCTTTAACAGAAGAAGAAATCCTAACATCGCTGACATTCTTTACAAGACACATTGATGAGATTTGAAAGGGAAAGTAGGGTGTCATAAAAACAATAAATTTGCTATCGTCCACAACTGAGTGTGCATCAGCTGCATTATGAATCCAGTGGACACCACGGAAACTTGTGGAAAACGTCATAGTCTCCATCGCGGTACCTGATGCTATCTCTTGCAACTTCCTCCCCACCAAACTCTTCATCTCCAAATCCAACATCGCTAATATCCACATCATAAAGGATACTTTCTGGACTGCATGATGATCTTGCCCAGTAGAATTTCAAAAAGGACTTAACAGCTAGACTCTGTAACACAGTTGAACTACTAAGTAATAGGACTCGTATTATGTGCACCGGAGAACAGATAAATACAGTTCGTTCAGAATTCAAATGTTTTATGTATATAACGCTTGATGACGCCTTACGATGCCTTCTTTAGTCAGTTTGGGGGACCTAATGGTTACTAGTGTCCTGTCAGGGCCTCAAACCCGAGATTCATTACTGGCCATGCTCTAAGCTATTAAGACCAATAGTCAGTAGAAGGTATATTTCCACTATATACATTAACATTGTCAGCATTGAACAATAATGATGAATGTGTATAAAAGATTGGATAACTCATAATTCAAATGTGTACGCAATGAATATGTTGCATCTACAGTCATCTTCCATGTAATCGCATGCTATGTCCTCAGAAATATCAGTCGTTAGCCAGTAATATAGAAAATAAAAAAATAAGCGTTTCTCTTGCTTAAACTGTTTAGCATTGGTCAGTCTGTATTCATTGGATAACAGCACATATCGTCTAACCACAATTATGGTATGATATATCGAAATCGAACCGTGCACGTCATGGTCTCTATACTTAGAACTCAGAAAACAGACTTAGGAAATCCTATCCAGAGCACACATTGATGACTTGATGTGAAATAAAATGCCACCACAAATTTTATAGATTGTGTATGCTACTGATACAAACTTCTGAAAATCTCAACGATTTCAGTGTTGCCTTCGCATATAAACTTTTGATACAGCAATCAACTTCAAAAAAGAAACAAATCGTCAAATTCGGTGTCAAGAAATCTAGCTGCAAAAGCAATCAGTGAATTCAACTCTGCCCACACTGTATTCGAATAAGTTAGGAATATCAACTTGTCACGTTTAAAACACAAATATGACAATATTAGTCGCAGGATGACCTATAAGACCACACCTAGTAGGGGGTACTTACTCAAAAGGGTCATCAAAACCGCTGCCCATCTGCTTTCTGATGCATCTACTTTTAGGTACACCTCTGCAAATCACAAATATATACAATGCATGTATACAAAGTATGCGAAATTCAGTCATGCTTAGAAGATAAACGTGTGCACACCATTCCTGACAATAAAAACAAAAGAAAACACAATTGCAGGCGGTCCGATACACGTTGCACCAGACGTGCGCAGGCCTCGCATGTGGGCCCANTGAACGCTATGAGATCTGGCCCACCGACTAATACTTAGAACTCAGAAAACAGACTTAAGAAATCCTATCCAGAGCACACATTGATGACTTGATGTGAAATAAAATGCCACCACAAATTTTATAGATTGTGTATGCTACTGATACAAACTTCTCAAAATCTCAACGATTTCAGTGTTGCCTTCGAATATAAACTTTTGATACAGCAATCAACTTCAAAAAAGAAACAAATCGTCAAATTCGGTGTCGAGAAATCTAGCTGCAAAAGCAATCAGTGAATTCAACTCTGCCCACACTGTATTCAAATAAGTTAGGAATATCAACTTGTCACGTTTAAAACACAAATATGACAATATTAGTCGCAGGATGACCTATAAGACCACACCTAGTAGGGGGTACTTACTCAAAAGGGTCATCAAAACCGCTGCCCATCTGCTTTCTGATGCATCTACTTTTAGGTACACCTCTGCAAATCACAAATATATACAATGCATGTATACAAAGTATGCGAAATTCAGTCATGCTTAGAAGATAAACGTGTGCACACCATTCCTGACAATAAAAACAAAAGAAAACACAATTGCAGGCGGTCCGATACACGTTGCACCAGACGTGCGCAGGCCTCGCATGTGGGCCCATTGCACTGATCACCTGGAACTATTTCTATGCTTTATTAATATATGGTTAAAACCGAGCTGAGGAGCTAGAAATCTGGCTCAAGGGTTTAGCAGTGTGACCTGGTGGGACTCGAACCCACGACCTCGTGTTAAGAAAGCGGGCACTTATCAACCAGGCCACACTGCCTCCTCATTCCTGACAATACCAGACATGTAGAAAAAATTTATGGAAATATATCATGCATATTATATGCACAAAATATTTCACAATTCAATATCAGTTACAGCACTGATTTGTTGTCAGCACTGACTAGTTCTCTCAGATTTTAAAGATCAGGGGCCCTTTCCAACAGAAATGACTTAGCTAAGAGAAATTTCAAATTTTAGTAAACTTTAAAATAAATTTAAATTTGTCTCAAAACCAATTCATGAAAGAGATCGTTAGATTTACTTAAGTGTTTGACTTAAGTTTTGTCTTTATTTTGACTAACTTACCAAAATTGAAAGTTTCAAAGATTCGGAGTTAAAACAAATCTTAAACTTACGTCAAAAACAAACTTGTCAGTTTCTTTGAACAGACCCCAGTACTTTCACATCACCCTGGCAATAAATGACCTCGATACATACACCTCAAAGCTTCGTTATCACAGGCAAAATCACTTGACATAGCATTGATTCCAGAAAGCTCAAGCCCACTGAAAATACACCATTACCATAATCACATTTAAGTAATAACGAAAGTTACCTTGAGTTCAACATTTGTCAGCAACTACACAAGGGTAACAGACAGTCATACGTACAAACTTTGAGTCATACCCTTGAACTTCAAGTCTTACACAGGAACTTCAAGTCATACACACAAAACACTGCCTCATTCGAAAGAACATTTTATTCATACATACGAACCACACCATGATGTGTAAAAATAAAAAGTCATACTCATGAACTATCAAATCAAGCATACGAACAAAAATCCGGCATTCAAATAACATGAAAGAAATAGTTCTCGTATAGATACATTTACTGTTGCCATTTTGCTTAGTGCTGTGCTCGTTGGGAACAGAATGATGACCATCATCGATAGAAAATATTTACACTTGTGACTTTTGTTCACCCACCTGGATTTATTTTATACTAACAGCTAGTGGGAAACGCCGAGGGAAATACATGTAGTTACTCCTAGGAGTGAACATTAATGTTCATTGCAAGAGACTGTAATACTTCTTAAAGGCCCGTGTTCAAACCTTGAAGCAGAATTTCAGTCACTGTCAGGTTTTAGTAGGCAAGGTGTGCAGCTGCGGGATTCTTTCCCCAGGCATTACAAATTTCTTTCCAGAACATTTGACCCTGCCGTAACACAAAGTACAGTGAAAACTACGAATGCATTTCAAATACTGTATAGTACACATAATATATTTATGTATTTACAAAAGATGCATCATCAATGTACATACTGACGGGTAGAAAGCCAGCTAGCTGTATGAAAACTATCGTCAACATACAGCTAGGTAGCTGTGTGTAGAGCCCCGTTCAACACCGAAATTTCACACAACCCCGGTGCTCAGCTTGTCACCTCGTCGTGAAATTCAGAGTTAACAACCTACAGGGGCGCATGCAGAATCTGGGAATGAACCGACATTCACCTTGCCCGTTACAGCCGTTTATAGAAGTAAAAAGACAATCTACATGTAATAAATGTATTTTTTGTAATTCTCCGCCTTTTGTAACAAAGGAAAATCTTTGGTCGTTTTGAAAACAGTGCATACTTGTGACACGCGCACGTACATGTACGCGCCATTTCCGAAAAAATGTGACATCTCTCGAGAGTTTTTTCTGAAATTCGGTTTTCTGATAATAAAATAGTAAAAACTTGTAATGAATCGTAGACGGATTTAGGGTGGGGCCAGCCCCCCTTGGCTACCGCAAAAAAATAAAACAGCAAGAGCGTAGAGAAATGTTGAGTTTAATAAATAACCCCGGTATTAAAATTATACGGATGAAACAAGATTTAAATGTGTGCAGTTTTAGTGTTTGGAGGGGGGGGGGGGGGGCNAATTCGGAACACGGCGCATTCGTAACGGAACTATGGCTAAGTATAGGCTCTCCCGCGATATCCCAGGCGACCGGCATTGGCGCTGCGCAGTACGACTCTGTTTCTGTCTTCTGCTCCACTGTGCAATGAACAAAATTTACTTCATTTTTTAAAGAAAAAGGAACCTGAGTGACGATAAAAAACGGAAGCTGCTGGTAAGATGTGAATTTTAATCGAAGCCTTAGTGAATCACTCAGAAACTCATAATTCTCTCTTTATCAAACCTTTACTTAAGACGATTTCCAAAGCAATTCCGTCATTATTGCCAACACGAAAAACGGAATTGGTCTTTTGGGCATTTGAAGACTATTTTAAATACAACAAATTTGTTAAGAACCGATTGCACAAAATATAAAACGTATAATAAGCATTACGAAAAGAAGTAGGTTTCGCGCGCAAACGCTGTGGACCATAAACGAGTAGGTGTCTTAGTATGAGCTTAGTAGTCAAATCGTGGTGGGGTAGTGGTAATACACGCACGCTCTAGCCTCTAGGTCGTGAGCTCAAGTCTGTGGTACTTGCGGTTTTCCTGATTGACATGTTCTCCGTGTTTTCTTGCCTTTTTTCTTGAATAATACTTCAGGAATCGAGGAAAATGCTTGATTTTTTACAGGCAAAAGCAGAAAAATTTCCTTGGCGGGAGGGGGGTGTATCCGGTGCTGTACTCATCTACAATCGTGGTTGGCGCAAATGCTTACAGCCGAACAAAATGTTGCCCCCCTTGTGATATCCTAGATCCACTGTGAAATGAAACCACTTGCGATTGTTATGTCATGTACGCAACCTCACAGTTGATTGAATAACATGGAAATTGGCCAATAGGTGACGCAATGGCGCCAAAGAGCGCATCGCAAATTCAGCAAAAAATACCGGTAACTGAAGAACGCCGATTTTCCAACACACGCGTAAATAATTTTGTTTACTCAAGGGAGAGTAAGAATTTTTTAATGAGGTATCATTGATGGCGACAGGCCCGATGAATTATGTACGCGACAGAAGCCGGAGGGAGTGAAGTTAATCCGATGGAGTGACGTCACCCAGGCCATTTAGCCGACGAGCTGAAGTCACCAAGGCCAGTACAATACTGGCCACCCGCCCTCCGCATTCGCAAAAAACGGCCCGCGAGACTAAAATAGGACACCTCGAATCCAAATAGGTGGCCGGTGGAATACCTGGGATCAAGGTGGTGCCGAAACGGGCGGGGGAGACGGAGTTTGTGCAAACGATGCATTTTACATGATAGATATAATATAATAGTTATGGTTCTTTGGTTTACATGCATGAGTTTTTGTTCATACATTTGATATGGTTTGTACCTACGATTCAAGTGTCACTACGAATGAGGAAGTGGTTAGTATATATGATTCAAAATTTGTACGTTTGATATCCTTGTTCGCCCTGAACAGGCGTATTTCAATCGGATGATATAACCTAGGACATACTTTGTAATTTAGAAGCTCATATTAGTCAGAGACATAGTCAAATGAGATAGTTACTATAACATTTAAGACTCTCAACAGCCCATATTCCTAAAACACTGTCAGCAAGTAATTTAGTAATGTAATGTATAAGTATTCATCGTGAATAACACATTCATACCTGAGTATTAATGTTAATAGATGCACACCACTACATGTAGGTTTTGACGAGACTAGTTTTGAGGTAACAGGCTTCTCAAAATCAAGCAAAGTCATGCATTGCATCAGTAAAGATAACACCAACAAAAATTTTGATTATAAGTAAGCTACTTTTCAACATAATAATTCTCCAAAATCCACTCGGGCTCTAGATAACGGGGGATAACGACTTCGCCATGTAATAATCTATATTTATTTTCATCAATATTCAATATCGTGACACATATCTTAACCTACTATTCTGTGCAATTCAAGAGTTTCATTAAAGTTTAGTCACGCCGATGTTTCTTGTTGACTGATAAAGGCACTCAAAATTCCCGTTGGACTCATTTCCAGCGGCACCAACATCATGAAAGGCGTGTTCAACGGGCTATTTTATGATCGGTGAAGATACGCTATAAAGCAGCACATTATTAAGCAATTTTCAGATTTTTGTGCTAACACTGTAAGCAATATTCTAACTTTTTCAATGCGAGCGTCCCATTCAGTTGACCAAAAATTGTCTAAAATGATTTAAAATCGTTTTTTTTTGTTTGGAAGTGAACTTTTAATCAATGTTGTATATTACTTTCAACTTCGGTTGATATCTAAGCAACCAAATGCGCCGAAAGAATCTTAATTGATTCAAATGAAATGGGTACGTTAAGATTTTAAAGTGCGCGCGCTCCTTAATTTTCGATAAGCATGAGAGAAACTGTTTTTATTGTCACCCACTCGCCTTGGGGACAGTTATAGTAATGTTTCTAAAGTACATTCTAAGTTAGTTAATGTGTTAAAAGGTTATTAGATCACAATTGCTTAGAGCTTATAACTTAACTATATACACGTACACTGAGCTCACTTCAATTTTGGCTTGCTCTAGAACCATGAATTACACGTACCTATTTGTGCTGGATATGAAGATCATGAACATATCAAGATTTTTCTGATTATTTGTATTGCGTTTCTGAACAGGTTTCCAACAGAGTACATGTGCAAGACAGGATAGCTTTGGTGCTTATGTGAAACACCTTAGTAAAATATTGTTTTTTTGAAAAGGCACCACTTTGAATACAGGTTATTGGCAACACACAATGTAACAAAACTAGATGAAAAACTCTATCAATGACATTAACTTACTTTCAGTCTTCCCAAACCAATGAAAACTTTGAAATATAGCATTACACTGTCTGCACCACCACCAATATTATTTACCTAATAACTTGTAAAATTGTTCTATCCAATACGTAGGACAAACTCAACGTAATCTACAAACTCGGTTTCGTAATTATAGTTTGAACATAACACATAAAAACATTTCTGATAGTATAGGTAATCATTTCAATTCCAAAAAACATAATTTTCAAGATCTTTCTGTACAAATAATAGAAAATCTCCAATACCCCCAGAACCCCTAACAGACTCAATGTCACGTTTTTCCCCGTGTGTGGGTGGGCGCAGGTTGTTACAGACCGGTGCTAATAGCTTTCGGTGCGACGATTGACTGAAGACTGGTTCGAGTTAATCCTTTATTAATCCCGACCGTACGTTCACAAGCCTACTCAAACAAAACGTCCGACGTAATGTCTGTTTTATGCTCCAGCCAATGCTGCGAAGCCTTGACTTGTGATGAACTTCTGAGGCACTTTCAGCAACTGTTACACACGTCGATTCAAGAACCTGCTGTCTCTATAGCTGGCTCTCTAATGACTATCGCTGTAACTGCTGATTCTCTTCACTGCAACTCAACTGTAATTCTCCTGATTAATTTTCTTGAACTGACTTGATCTGACTATCACAAACCCCTGCTTGTGTATTCATAGCCTAATGCATTGTTCTGGAAATTTTCAACAATATTCAAACACATTCTAGAACTTTCCTAAATCTACCCAATCATTCTAGAAATATATACAATACAGCCACTGAATATTTGGACTTCGTCCGGGCTACCTCACGCCTGCCAGGCCGGAGCGCAACCGGAACGCAGGCGTGACAGAAATCAGTCACGGTCGCCTCACGCGTACTCTCCGGGTAGTCCTCACGCTTACCTCCGGTTTAGTTCACGCTTTCTTCAGGCTTTCCTCACGCCTTCGGTACCTGTGGTCACCATGGTAGGGCACCGGGCTAATCAATGAAAATACATGTAACGTCTTGATTGCCTGTCATTATAGTACATGTATATTATAGAGTATCCTTGCAAGCAGTCATCCATCACACTTGGGTTCCGACTAACCTTGTAATTCCACGTGTTCTTCATACAAACGTCTTCCTTCAGCTCATCTTGATGTTACATTTATATGTACATTGTTTATTTACAACTTAAGAGCCAGTCCAAACAACGACATACATGTACAGTAACCACGGTTAGTAAATACGAATATACGCGACCCTGTGTCCAGAGTCGTCTTTACATGGCTGAGGACTCCTTGAAACTTGTCACAGCTGGATATAGTTAATTTGCCCTAAATATAGCCTACGCATCTTGTGAAGTATTGTGTCACTCCGTAAATTTTTGCACCACACTGGCGTACAGAAAATTTCAATAGGCCACCATTCTGACATACCCAACCCTTACTGCAAGCCAATGTTTTGACTAAAAAGTTCTCAATCCGTAGTGCAGTTTAATTATTTGTAGCCCCCTCCCCGTAGTACATGCGTTTCGACTTAGTTCACAGTATACCCGGGGTACTTCTTCACTAAAATAATAATAGCAATGATCTGTTTGACTCGTCAAATGCATGGGCACGATCAGTTTTCTCCGCATGAAGCGGAACTTGGGATCAATGTGCTCAGAATTGACATGCTATGTTCCTTCATATCGTGAAGGCAATTGAATATTTCCGCCATGTACACGCGTGTTAAGATTCTTTATTAGTTTATATAAAAAACATATAATTATGTATAAGTGAAAAGTAGAGTCCACAGGTCTGTTTCCTGAAGTGACTTAAGATTTGAGAAGGAAATTTTGGTCTTTTGCTGAACGTGACGACTTCAAAAAATAAACCTCACATGAGCAAAAGTCTATGAGACTACACACATCACTGCTAGTTACTGATATAATTTTAATAAATTACTTTTTCATCTGCGATGGAGGTAAACTCACGCCTGGCTCACGGCTGGCTCGCGCTTCGTTCACGCATAACTCACGGTAAGCAGTCACGCTTAGGCTCACGCCAGCTGTCACAGTTGATTCACGTCTCACTCTCCGGTCTGTCTCGGGTTACGGTCACGGATGGCTAGACCGGAGAGACACCGGAGAGAGTCTAATAATTCAGTGGCTGTACTGTACTAGTCTCTAGAATATTCCAGACTGCATTAATCACTGTCATGCTAGAGTCTTCTAGAAAGTTCCACACTATACTGCAGGAAACAAACTACACCATCAGTAATGAACTCAGTCTACTAGAAAGTTCCATACTATTCTGTTGTAAAAAAATTACATCATCATTGTACTTAACTCAGAGGTCATGCCAATCAAACTGAATTACAAAACAAAACAATACAACTAATAATACTGTCAGATTATATTCTGACACTCAAAAGAGAACAATTTTGGATAGATAAACTCAATACACTTAAACCTAGTGGATTAAAGGCAAAGGCAACCTTTTTCATGTCTTTTTTAGCAAAAATAAGGTTCGTTGGTTATCCCAGACATATTTTACACTTAATTAAAATTTTTCGTAATTTAATTAATTACTCGTCCTCTACTCCGGAACTGACGTTTTGGGAGTCAAGAATTTCGCGCCAATTTGGTTCTGCGTTGAGTTTAGTGTGAGGATCTGTAATACTTTTGTTTTCGAGCTGTTTTTCTAAAATTGTCGTCACCACTTCCCATCCACGAGTTTTCTACGACTTACTAGGCTGTTAGAGAACCCAATTACATTGGATTTAGAGATTCTTTAGTTTGTATTAATCTGAAAATGACTGGAGTCGGCGACCCATTTCACATTGACAGTAGTGACGTGAGTAACGGAGACATTGTTCATATAGCCGTGCTGACGAGGAATTTTTTCACGGACAGTCAATGGGTGGGTATACTTTGTGTGTTTGAGTCCGAGTATAATGAGGCAGAGTATACACAGGCACAACTGTCCCACGTGCCCCAGTGTCCCGCAATACACTCCCAGTGAGCACCCAAAATGCTTACATCTCGCAGTGTGACTCCGTTGCCACACACCTGGCACTTTCGAAATAGCTCCAATACTTTAGACAAGTCCACAATAAACTTATCAAAGTTTGGCTCACCGATCTGTTCGTTTGACGCCGAACTGTCCTCTACACTGGGTGTCAAACTGGGGCTGTATTCACTCCCACAACTCAAAATCGCTGCAGGGTTGCTCACAGGCTCTGTGTTAGAAACAACAGCACAGGGCGAATCACTGCTAGGTCCCAGAATTGCACGCTCTGTACCTTCGGAGGCAAGGGTGACCGGAGATGAGGTGCCTCCAATCACTGTTGTGGCCATAGATCGCGAGGCTTCTCGCTTCAAAAGACCCAAGATTCCATACGTTTGTCAGGAAGGATCGTATCTAAGTATTGAGATGCTGTCTGGATTTTATTTCTGCCTTATATGCTCCAAAATTACGGAAGCTTTTTAACGTGACTCGTCAATTGTTTCGATCCAGTGCCCGACTCCAGCGTCACTACCCTCAATCTATTTACATTTCACTTTCTACTATTGGGCATTGACATACATGTATATGTGGATAGCATGCATTGCCGATTTTGTAAGAGAATAAAGTGATGATAATAATCTTGCTCATTCATTATCTCAGACACGACCAGTGTGCACTTGACAACCCCGTTCTCAGCAACGATACAACACAATACACTGTTTTTGTCCATCAGTGCATTTACACGTTGGAAAAAAAATTATCAAATCACAACGGTACCTCGATTCTTCAATATGGACTGAGCAAAGTGTGGCCACTGAAAACATCGATTGCTCCACAGTGTACTGCCATACCTGTGTCCGACGCACGAACCTGTGCCATTTCTGGGCGAGCTTAGGGTTATTATGAGACACCAAAAATGGAATATTGCGATTACTGCATACTTTGCGCACGCACTTTGCTATAATACTCGTCTCAGGCAATATTCATCTCTTTTCGAGACCACTCCACCTCATGGGTGGACTTTCACTGATGACGTCACACGAAGTTTTTAAATTACATTTTTGTGTTTATTTCTTGATTACAAGTATAGAAAGTGAAACAATACATAAAATACCATACCAAAATTGTTGGTAAACGAATTCAAGCATTTTGACCATGGCGTGAAGGGTTTAAACTGTTTAGTTGCTGGCTTGACTTTAACTCAGTCACGTAAGAGTTTTGTCTGAGAATGTTCTAAGATGGTGTCAAGTCACTGTATTGTTAATGAGAACCCGTCACTGTTACCTTGTCGCCATGGTTTTTAAAAATTATGCATCGGTGAGTTATTGGGTTTGAAAGTGAAAAATGGCGGTCTACTTAGGAATAAATGATGTCATATAGTTGATGGAAATCAACCTGAAATTAACGTTGGTCATTTCCGTCAGTTCTGTTGTGTGCAAAAGTCAAGTAGGTGCTTTGGCGATTTTCTCTGTTATTTGTTATTTGCAAGTATGATAATTACCCGCAGCAGCCGAGTGTCTGTCACAATTAGCGTGATGAGCAGCCTTAAAGAGATCAAGAGAACTGCTTCAGAGGTGTGAAGGTGGCCAGGAAATTAAGTCGGCCGGTTCCCGCGCATCAGCTATCTGAAATTTTGTGGTGTGGGGGAGGTTAATATGATCCAGATTTTCCTGAATTTCACCAACCCATATCAAAATGCAACGAAGCATCAATTTCTCAAAATTGGTAGGACTCAAATGATACGCGACTTTCAACATGCATAAAAGTTCAATAATTCCTATAATGAATAAGAAATGTTTTGCCTAATGTCGTAGGCGAATAAACATTTAAATCATGAAGCAATGAACCTTTGATGAGTTGAGACATCTCATACAAGGCATCCCATTGCAAAACTAATCATATTTCAAGTTTTCCTTTTAAATATATTTTTCAATAAAGAATTATTCAACGATCTCAGAAGGCATGACCACAATGCATGACCGACGACATTCAATGAAAAGCATAAGAGTAGAGTTTTCCAACCGGGAGCTTGAGACATCCAAAAATTCAAGTGTGTTAACAACGTAAATTCTGGAGTTTCCAGAGTTAGCCTGTAACGAATTTAGAGTTAAAACTAAACATTTTAAAATCCCAGAAATCATTATTTACACGTACGACGGTCAGTACTTTGCGAACCTTGAAATCCGAATCTCACGGTGTGTTCGGCGCAATTTCCTATGACGATAATATCGATGATTGTGCTATAATGACACAACTGGGAATAATGTCTTTTTGTGCATGATTAAAATTGTGGTACTTTGCATGAAAAGTCATAATTTACTTGAAAATATTGCCTTACTCGAGCGTAAATAGTTTGTCTTAATTAAATCTTGATTTTTATCGGAATCCACTTGATCTAAGTTATGTTACAAGCTACGCAGCAGACTAAAACAAATGGCGAATTTTAAAAATAGTTATAGGTTATACGTGCTTGTACCAGTGGTTATTAAATCGAGAGTTGTACCAGTGGTTATTATATCGAGAGTCGTGATATGCAAAGGTATTTGAACGAGGGCGAAGCCCAAGTTCAAATATTTTTGTATATCACGCTCCACTGAGAATTCTTTAAAGACGCGGGTTTATACAGATTGCTCCGCTTGTCTTGGTCAAATTCAATAAGAAGACGTCCTAGCGAAAAATAGAAAATACCATATGAAAGCCCGTTCCAAACTCTATCTAGATTAATAGTTTCGCAACATTCCATATTTTTTTCGAAAAAATTGAACTTTTGTGTTTTTTTGAAATTCAAAGAGCAATAACTCGAAAACGGTAAGTCTGAGAAAACCGTTATAGCAGAACTTTTGAAAGAACATACTTCAAGGAATCCACATGCAAAAATTCACGTCATTTGCTCTTCCCATTAAAAATGCGACACCAGAACGATTGAAAATGGGTGAAAATGATTTCCGTTTAAACAAAATTTTATAAAAGCCGATCAATATCAAGAAACACGTGACCAGTTTGAAAATGATTGGTTCGCCGATGAGCCCTCTACAGGAGAAAACGTTTTTGGCCAGATATCGAGGTGCGTATGCGCCACTTCAAATAGTCCCGCCATATTTGACCGGAAGTCAACGTTTTTCAATACATTTGTAGCACACGTACTTTACAATAATCGTACCAGGTTTCAGCCCTGTAGCCTATGAGCATTTGACTCTGAAATCGGAAACAAAATGGCCGCCACGTCCGCCATTTTGTATCCGATCATGACCAAAAACAATAGGCTTACAAGACTTTCCGATCTACACGTTGTGTGCAAATTTCATGAGAATCGGACGTAAATTGCTAACCTGTAGAGTGCGAACAAAAAAAAAACTTGACGACAGAGCAACATAGTTGGCGAAATTTATTTCGCCAAATAATAAATAAATCACGTCTCGAGTGCAAGACGTACACTTGGCCTGCGTTCTTTGCAATCAAGAAACTCGCAAAACAGAATGCAAACGCAACACTTACAGTGTTATAACAATCACAAGCGAACCTCGTGATCACACTAGCTTTACTCGTGGAATTCGTGCGTCAGCGGAACGCAGCCTTGTCTAGGGGAAGCTATCAAACGAATGAAACCTTGACCAATGAGGTAACGAGTACGGTCGGTGTATTAATATGAAATTAGTGCGTGACGTAAAGGAAAATGTGATCCCATACATACACATGTTAATAAGTTCATTTGCCAGAATTTACTTTGCCTGTGTCATGCTACCTGGACGTGCAGAGTAAAGTAGCAGGTGAGTTTTTCAAATTTATGGTGACGTACATATATATGCAAAACATCAAATAAGACCTTCTGTCGGTACATTTCGCTGTCAATGCAGCTTCTACGGTGTTTTCCCGTGCTTTTCGAATTGAATGATGCCCTGCTTTAATAATTTTTCTTCACACGAATAATCATCAACGCCCCCCTCCCCCCCGGAGTATACACATATGGTTCCAAGTCCCCCTGCCTGTCTACAGAAGAGTACATTCGTATGGTGATTGTCAAGGACAAATGTCATGCAAATTTTCCTCAGACGCTACATTGGATATTTCTGTCGCCATTACAAGCCTTTTGGACAAGCACGGAATGGATTGCCATTAGACACCATAATAAATGTTCGGTAAATATAAGATAAAAATAGACAAACACGTGTTATATTTTAATGGACGTAGAAAAAATCATTTTAAATTCAGTTTTGAGAGCAAATGTTATGTTATGTTTTACTCAATTAATTTTTATTTCTCTTTTTCGGGCCCATAGAGGTGCTTCTCGGTACTCATGTTTTCTTCTCATCCACAGTTGCCGCGTTAATGATTCCCAGTCTCAATGTTCACAGGTAAGCTACTGTTGTTTTCTTACTTGATAAAATACCTTATTTGTATAATTTTTTGTATAATATGCAACCCTGATCTTTATCGGCAAGATATTTTACGGAGGTATCACACATTTATATTGAAAATTGATTTCGTTATTTATTTCAGCATTTGTATTATACTAATGTTGTACACATCACCGAAATTCTTGTTTCATTTGTATATTTGTATTTAAATGTATACTCAAGTATAAGTACTAAGTTCCATATTTTGTGACACACACACACACACACACACACATATTTATATATGTGTGTGTGTGTGTATGTGTGTGTGTGTGTGCGTATGTGCGTGTGTGTGCGTGTGTGTGCGTGTGTGTGCGTGTGTGTATGTGTGTGTGTGTGTGTGTGTGTGTGTGTAGTTATATTAATATTTATATATCTGTGTGTTTGTCTGGCTGTGTCTCTGTGTGTCTTTATAATATTTTTGCACCCAGACATAATGCTTTCTAGGGCTTTCTCGGCTTAACTCCAATTATTGTACATTATATTTCTGTAATAAACATTTAAAAAAATAAGTGCTCTCAATTGATTTGTAAATGTGTTAGCAGTTTAATTGGCGTCATTGTGAGTTTGATGGCACATTTCTGTTGACTTTAATTTTTAAATGTTTGCATCTGTATTAATCAGCAGGTGACGTTCATACATTAAAATTTTGCATTAAATTTTATTGTGAGAAAGAACCTGCGTGATTCTCTGGTTTGATGCAACCTAAGAAATTACACTAATATTTGAATTGTCACACCTTATGGAGATCTAATTTCCATTGTTTTAAACATGTTCTATAGCATTCCATTTTCCAAAATTAGCCAAATTTAAGGCAAAAGCGTGACAGATGATTTTGTTCGAGTCACTTTCCTGCTGTCATCGGGTGACCGTCCTTTGCATAGAAGATAGCACCATTTTTAATTCACAAAAAACAGGGGCAGTTCATTCCATCACTGTAGCACGTAGACATGGCGACCCCTTATGAATAATAAAAAAGGGGAAGGCTATGCCGTCGGCGACCTCTCCTTTCTGAGAGTTATAACTTATATAGCATGATATACCATTTTAAAAATTACGTAGAGGCAGCGAGAAGTGACCCCATTGTCCATTATTAGAGAGGGTTTCATATGGATAACCACATCACAGAATAAAACGTATTTCTTATTTTAAAAATCTGAATCAATTTTCTCTGGAGAATATTGCCAACGAACTTCCGTAAGAGGCCTACCACACAATCGGTGGAGGAATGTTAGCGCGTGACTTTCGTGAACAGAATTCGGCCAAACGCACCTTAGCTTACAGACCGTAATATTGATAAGATCTGCGAACCTTGCTGGTAAACGACACAACAACTATTTAGCATTGAAGTATATTGCCAGATTGGTTATTAGCATAAAAATCAGTTGGGAACGGCATTTAAACGAAAAACTCTTTGAAAATTAGTAGTATTCTTTTAATGCAGATACCGGAAAGTATGTGACGACATGAATGCCCGTGTGATTAGTCTTAGGCAAGTGGCCTAGGGTGATTAATTCATTTTGGATTACTTATCATAATTGCAGAGAGAGTTTCAGATCTCGCTCTCATGAGAATCCGTCGTCGAGCCTGAACGTAACAAATTCCTCAGACTGTGTTGAAGTCACTGTGTATTCAGCATTTTTAAAAACTGGGAGCCCTGAAACGAAAGCGTCCTACGCAAGGGATCCCAAAGAGAATATCCAGAATTGGTAGCTGACAAAAGTTCGTCAAAAATTTGCCTCCCTCACACATGCTCCGCGGTGTTTTTGTATACACTGCTCTCCTTGTCCTCGCCCCGCTACGTCGGTCGCTTCAAAGGATTTACCCTTACGCCCACAAATTACTGAGGATGTACGTACTCTAGCTTGCTACGTCCCTGTAAAGTGGGAGGTGGAGGTTCGCAGCAGTGAGATAACCAGCGTAATTTGTTGTCATCTTGTCCGAATTTTACTGGGATTGAGGTTAGTTATGAAATACAGAAAAGCCAGTCTTCTGTATTTCACTGTTGAATAAAAGTCATTGCGCGGACGTAATAATATATGTTTGCAAGGTAAATAATGATATTGATTCTGCTTAGTTAAAAACAAAATCATATTTATTATCAGTAAGAGTGGTTTGTGTGATTATATATATTTTCTAACGTTCCATCTGATTTTCTTCACTCGGGTAAGTGTGGTTTGTCAATAGTCACTGTGGCTTGATTTATAATTGTTTCCCTTCTCCTGTCTAGCTGCCATTATCATTGAAACTAAGCGAAGAAAGTCACTTCCGATGCTTTCTTCTTCGTGACAGATCGACCGACCCAGAAAGTGATTATTTTCTTTTGGGATATATTATGGGTTAGGCAGATGAACGGCTATCTAGGTACCCGAGCCGCACGCTCCAGATTTTGATTTTAGACTCGGAACCCATAGCTCGGTTTAAAGTCCGAGTTCGTGTTCAGAGGTTAACTCACTGGCCAATGAGCGGAAAGCTGACGCAGAAACTAAACTATATTATTATGATTTCCAGGTTAAGAACTAAAGCTTTGTCTAAGGTGTGCTTAAATATCACCATGGGATCTTTGGTGCTTTCGACAGTTGTGTTATTCAGCTCACTTCAAGTTCTTGGTAAGCGTATATGTTAGAACAAACAGTACAGTAAAACGAAGTACGTAAAATGTCTTGTTAGTTTAAAATTTATCATCGAATCAACAGTAAAGTTCGCTGACTACCTTGCACGTCACGCGTGGACTCGGAAACGAATATCACATTTGTTATGACGCCTTCAAAGCAGTTAGAGCATTTGTGTTGAATACTATTTCACTCTAAATGTACACCCCAGCAGCCAAACACATTGCGTCACTGGGGGGTACATTTGAATATCCGTGCTCCTCCTGTTTCGTGATATTCTTTGAACATTGAAGTCACTGTTCAGTCGCACGTTCAACTCTTTCACGTCGGTTGGAGAAGACTAATGCGCTTTACCCAGCAGATAACATGAGAGATGGTAGGTCGGGTAATCATTGGTGGCATACTTGATTTCTTCCCTACCTAACCACTATGTGATTGAACCGCTTGTTCAGCGCAGAGAGTGTGACGTACATGTTGATAAAAGATGCTGGGTGGCGATGTTTTGGTGTTGCCTGGATGTGTACTCACGCATTCAGTGTGTCACTTTTCCATGGTTTACTTTTGCGCATTTTCGAGACGGAAAAAGTGGGCAAACACACCCTTGACGTGTGCTCCTCTATAAGGCTACAGAAATGTCACAGTTATAGAAATTAATCAAAGCCTTAGACATTTTGGTGTACGAGATAACTACTAATCGTTACAAGTCACACTTATGAAAACCTGCGTCTCCTGAAGTGTATTTCGTTGTGCAAGCATCTAAATCAGGCTGTCATTAATTTCCATACTCGATTAATGACGTCATGTTTCGACTTTCACGGATCACAAGATTTTTGTTACCCCACCGGACACAAATTCCATTTATCAAGGTTTTCGACTACGTATTCCCCACTCCGGACGCTCCAGTAACGGCGTTCAAGTTAGCGACCGGAAGGTTTTTTAGTTGGAGCAATTTCAATATTGAATCGATATGGCCATTACAAAATTACTTTGAACTTGAAGCCAATGTTTACGGTCATGGAGTACGCCAGTGTCACATTCTCACGCAGTCATTTCACAGGCCATGAAAAACTTGAACCCTACATGAATACGTACTTCACAGTGTAAGTTACTAGAAATCACCAGCAATTTCCAGTTCGAATTGTCTATAATCACATGTTGTTGAATCGTCCAAATGCGTAAGAATTGAACAAGTGAGGTGTTACCTGACACATGATTGTCATTTTCTACATAATATCTTTCAGATGTATAGCGAGAAGTTCCTAATAACGAAATTTATTCAAATGAACCCAATTCATTAAAGGGCCATCAACACAAGCTTTTACTTTCATTTTCGCCCAAAACGTTACTGTGTGTGTGTGGACTGAAGGTATACCGTGGGAAAAGGTCACGATTGATTACGAAAACTCATCATGCAAATATTTTCAGATGCACAGTCATTTCCCGGACCAACATCAACATCCACTGCAGGCAGTCCCTCGACATGTAATAGCTCTAAAGAGCAGGCGTGTGAAGGTATGTAACTAAACCGTTTTCGAAAACGTCGGTGCTTTACCACCGTACATCTAGTACACATAAATGCTCTTAAAACATTTCGAGAAAATTTTGGGAAAATAACGGTCTATGTCTTATCACATACTATAGCAAAATCGATGATTCTACTCAAAGTTGTCACCAGGGACGATTAAAATATAAACGTCTCACGTCTTTTCTTAAGAAGCCTGGAATTGTTAATAACAAGTAGAAATTGTCGATTTTACAAGACGCAAGGGATTTTACTGAAAGCCATTGCTTTCTGAGCTATTTATTTTAAGAAATAAGCAAAAACCAAGTATTAGTTCAGATTCACAACAAAGGTTACACTCTGACGTTTTTCTGTCTGTAGCATTCGTACCAAAGTGGCCTCTATTTAAGCAGAAAATTACATTTTAACTCACCGGGTACGTCACTGTAGTCTGCTATTTTTAGTGCAAGGTCTCGTTCTCGATCGCCTTCCGGGCTTTTTCGATCGCGGGTTGGCCGGGGTGAAGAACAAAAAGGTTCAAACGTGTACACCATGCATGTCACATGGGCGGCGCACCATAGGCGTGGTTACCAGTAAAGTTAATCTAGCTCAATTTTTGAGTATCATTCTCTTGGCTCCCATGACCACACCCAACAAAGTGAACCTGCCAGACGGCCATTTCCAAGCACTAGGATACCCACAGAGCACTGTGGCACCAAAGAAAATTGGTTACCTTTTCATGTCCAAAAAGCTCTGGGATCCTGGTCTATATTCAGTTGCGGCGACTGGTGTGACATTTGGTTTTACTTCCGACAAGTACGTCGTCCCTTCGCCATGTTTGTTGTGTAGTCAGCTGCACAAAATGTTGAATAGCCGACGAAAAGCCAATAGTAGCCAATTTGCCTCAATTTGGATAAGCGATTTTGCGCTTCTGAGCATCTACGTTAAAGTTTTAGCGCTCTTGAAACGTTTCACACATGTTAAATGAAACTAACATCAATGGATCCAGAAACAGCCAGTACCTGAATTCTAACAGTCTGCTCTATGGGACGTACTATAGTTTCAACAAAAGGACGTGAAGGTTTTTATATAAATAATGTTATGTTGAGACGTATATGTTTTTTATTTTGCCTTAAGTACTAATTTGTGAAGTGTTACGCTTCTTCATAAAAATCTACATTAAATGCAACAATATCACTTTAAACTCTTCATTCGGTCGCGCATTACAGGATGTCGAAAAATTCCTCGCCTTGTATCTTGGCAGGTCATCGAAGCCGGCCTCAAATTAGCCCCGGGGTTAAACTTCTATGCAAAATTAATGCCAGTGTAGCACGAGGGAGATTCCACTGGGCTTCTGGTGCTACCTGCATGTATCTTTTTACCTCGTTTCAATATTTGGATGCTCCATTCATACGTATGCAGTCCGGACAAATAATCTAATTTCCAACAAGTTGACCCTGCGGTGTGATTTTTTTTTCTTTTGAAAACGAATTATGTTGTGGGAAGAACAAAATCAAGAAGAGGATTTTTTATACTTGAAGACGAAGTCATCAACCGTCTCGAAGTTCCCCCAGTTTTCATCTTTGGAACACGATGGCTTGTATGGTCCTGCAATGTACCGTTTCTAATGTTTTGATGACGTAGAGTCAATTTCTAATGTTAATTTTTAAAGCATGCACGGTCAGATTCAATATCAAGTGGGAGTTAAACAGCACTAAGAAAAATCCATTTCCTTTATAGGACCAGATGTTAATGAGCATCTTATTTCTGTTGTGATCACGTGAGTGGTCGCTAAATATGGGAGTAAGATATACTCCCAAATTATCGATAATTAAAGTCAATCATTTTGTCTTTGTAAGTAGGAGTATGTTTATACGAGTAGTCCGTACAGGTTTCATACATGTAGATTATGTGTCTGAAGTTAGCAAATGCTACATGTATGCTAAAGAACACAAGGTTCTGTTGAATTACTTGATAATTGCAATTTATTTAGTGCACCCCGTTCTCACAAAACTCACAAATTAATCCCATTATTAAACGTAGCGCATTAAAATTGAACCAAGTACGTAATTAGCTATGCATTCATGTTTTGTTGTGCTGATGCGATATTAAAATTAACCTCATTTTATATTCAAATTCATTTGTCGATGAACGAGCTAATTCCCAAAAACAGTATGAGTCCATCAAATAAATGAAACGGTCGCTGTCAAAGTTTCTAATATTTTGTTAAATGCCAATTTCCTCAGACCTTCATACACTGGATACTCCATTAAAACGCACCTTCCATCCATAATAGGGCCAGTATATTCAAAGAACAAATAC
This sequence comes from Phoronis australis, assembly GCA_002633005.1. NCBI lineage: Eukaryota > Metazoa > Phoronida > Phoronidae > Phoronis > Phoronis australis. The sequence continues at coordinate 68,044 of NMRA01000908.1, forward strand.
TTTTCTTTAGTAATGCCTCAGTGTTTGCCAGCTTCGATTTTCATTTGATTCTTTGAACACCTAAGGGTGCAAGATCTGAAATGAAACACTTCCAGCTAGAAACTGACATATTCTTAAAGAACGAGTCACTCTTCGTTGGTGTGCTTATAAAACCCTGAAAACGCATGAGTAAAGAATTTTGGCAATTCATAATCTCCCATTTTCAGCGTTTTAAGGAAATATCACAAAGTATGTAGTGAAGAAAATGAAAAGCAAACGAGAAGAAGAGCAATATACCTGAAAGGTGTTAGGAAGTTTTGACCTTTGGTCTCTAGGATCAACTTGAGTTTGACCCCTCGTATATAAAATAAGGTCAAAAATGGACTCTGTTACACAGAAAATGGTATAAACGGTGGATCGGATGACTGTAAATAATTAAGTTGAAATTCAAAACGGCGGCAGTTCATTCGTTTGAAAGCACTTTCCACTGTTAACCCCTCCCATTGTTTGATTAGTGTAAGTCACTAATTTATTTTAGTTTTTTGACACCGAAATCCTCACGCTTTATCAGCTTCGTAAGGGGATAAACTTCTTCGCTGTGGGGAGATGTACAGAACATGATGTCTTTGTTCATTCAGTAATATTTCAAAAGATTTGCCTTTTTCGTAAGAAATTAGTACATTCTGCCGCACAACAATGGAAATTTGGCTGGATTATAATAGCAGGAAAGGTGTTAAAACGCTGTTCATACCAGTAGATTGAAACCTCCCGCCCGCATTGCTATTTGTAGGTGGTGCTGAACGCCCGTCGTCCAAAATCCTGATCGCCATCTGGCGGTTTAGTAAATTTCAATATGGTGCGGCTATTTCAAAAGTGAGCTATTGAAAAAATTACCAAGGCGAACTAATTACAACCAAGCTAAGGTTGTTGCCATTATGCTTGACATATTTCATCAAACCAGTCTTTTACACGGGGTTCTAAACAATCGCCGGGATCCAAATAATCGCAAAACGGAAACAAATCACTGGTGCTCTGGTGGTTCATAACGCCTCCTAATGAATACTGGGGGATATCACACATTCAAACGGGCAANTGAACATTGAAGTCACTGTTCAGTCGCACGTTCAACTCTTTCACGTCGGTTGGAGAAGACTAATGCGCTTTACCCATCATTTAACACAAGAGATGGTAGGTCGGGTAATCATTGGTGGCATACTTGATTTCTTCCCTACCTAACCACAATGTGATTGAACCGCTTGTTCAGCACAGGGAGTGTGACGTACATGTTGATAAAAGATGCTGGGTGGCGATGTTTTGGTGTTGCCCGGATGTGTACTCACGCATTCAGTGTGTCACTTTTCCATGGTTTACTTTTGCAGAAGCAACTCAAGTACCGCATATTCGAGATCGAAAAAGTGGACAAACACACCCTTGACGTGTGCTCCTCACTAAGGCTACTGAAATGTCACATAGAAATTAATCAAAAACCTTAGACATTTTGTGTACCAGATAACTGCTAATCGTTACCAGTCACACTTATGAAAACGTGCGTCTCCTGAAGTGTATTTCGTTGTGCAAGCATTTGAGTAAGGCTGTCATTACTTTCCATACTCGATTAATGAAGTCATGTTTCGACTTTCACGGATCACAAGATTTTTGTTACCCCACCGGACACAAATTCCGTTTATAAAGGTTCTCGACTACGTATTTCCCACTCCGGACGCTCCAGTAACGGCGTTCAAGTTAGCGACCGGACAGTTGTTTAGTTGGAGCAATTTCAATATTGAATCGATATGTCCATTACAAAATTACTTTGAACTTGAAGCCAAAGTTAACGGTCATGGAGTACGTCAGTGTCACATTCTCACGAGGTCATTTCACAGGCCATGAAAAACCCTACATGAATACGCACTTCACTGTGTAATTATTAAAAATCACCAGCAATTTCCAGTACGAATTGTCTATAATCACATGTTGTTGAATGGTCCGAATGCGTAAGAATTGAACAAGTGAGATGTTACTTGACACATGACTGTCATTTTCTAAGTAACATCTTTCAGATGTATAGCGTGAAGTTCCTCATAACGAAATTTATTCAAATAAATTCAATTCATTAAAGTGCCATCAACACAAGCTTTTACTTTCATTTTCACCCAAAACGTTACTCTGTGTGTGTGGACCGAAGGTATACCGTGGGAAAAGGTCACGATTGATTACGAAAGCACATCATGCAAATATTTTCAGATGCACAGTCATTTCCCGGACCAACATCAACATCCACTGCAGGCAGTCCCTCGTCATGTAATAGCTCTAAAGAGCAGGCGTGTGAAGGTATGTAACTAAACCGTTATCGAAAACGTCGCTGCTTTAACACCGTTCATCTAGTACACATAAATGCTCTTAAAACATTTCGAGGAAATTTTGGAAAAATAACGGTCTATGTCTTATCATATACTATAGCAAAATCGATGATTCTTCTCTTAGACCGGGATCCCAAAGCTTTTTTGGGCATGAAAAGGTAACTTATTTTCTTTAATGCCACAGTGCTCTATGGGTATCCTGATGCTTGGAAATGGCTCTCTAGTAGGTTTGCTCTGGTGGGTGTGGTCAGGGGAGCCAACAGAATGACACTCAAAAATTGAACTAGATCAACTTTTCTGGTAACCACTTCAGACTACCTTGGTTACCTACTACGTACTCCACTGTATCAAAATTGATCACTGCCAGACAATTTCAGTGGTGGGGAGTATCCGTCAGACGGTTATAAACAAGGTAAAAAATTGAGCTGGATCAATCCAAGAGGTAACCGCATGAAACCAGTTGCAAACTATTCAACGTGAGACCAGGTATCACGAATGAACACTGCCAGACAAATCTAGTGGTGGGTTAGCCCCGCCAGACACGCCCAAATACCAGAGTTGAGGGAGATCAACCTATCAGGTAACAGTTTGAAACCAATTGCACGATGATCAGCATCACTGTACATGGCGCAACAGTTAAATGCCAGACAATTACAGTGGTGGGGTGCCCTTGCTAAACAATTTTCAAAAAGGGTTAAAAATTGAGCTTGATCAACCCAAGAGGTAACAGCTTAAAACCAGTTCCAAAATATTCCCCATAAGCACAGGTATCATAAATAAACACTGCCAGACAAATCTAGTGGTGGGTTAGCCCCACCAGACACGCCCAAATACTTGAGTCGAGCTTGAGCAACCCAATAGGTAACCGTTTGAAACCAATTGCACGATGCTCAGCATCACTGTACATCGCACAACAGTGAGATGCCAGACATTTTCAGCTGTAGGTGTCCCTGCCAGACGACTAAAGAAAGGGCTAAATGTTTAGTCAAATCCACCCAAGAGGTAACCGCATGAAACCAGGTGCAAAATATTCTACGTAAGTCCATATATCATGAATAAACACCGCGAGACAAGTCTAGTTTTGGATTAGCCCCGCCACACAACATCAAATATCTGAGTTCGGCCAGATTTATCCGCCAGGTAACCGTGTGAAATCATTTGCATAATGTCGAGCAACAAAAGGTACTTAACAGACATTTTTAGTAGTGGGGCAGTACCATGCAGAGGTTTGGTCGATGCAGGGGCGACTTTTTATTAGACACCCATTAATGCCAGAAGCGGAGATACTGTGACGGATGCTCGCAAAGAACGGGACACAAATTAGGATGTAACGTGGTCCAGAAAAACATTCTCGCATTATTTCCAGCCAAAGTTTAAAATCAGTCATGCTTGAATGAGTGATTACACCTCATTGCATACTCAGACGGAAATATGAAGTTTAGTCGGCGAATGACCTAACAAAATTGTTGATCTGGTTGTATTTTAGCGTGTTACTTAAGTTGCTTACATCGATGGAAATGGGAACATTCCACTATTTCGAAGGTTTAATACTCGTAAGGTTCACTATTCCGAAGGATCACTACTTCGACGATTCACCACTCCGAAGATTCGCCGCTCCAAAAATATCTAAACTTTCAAACTCAGACGTGAATTTTAAACTTTTCGGCATGCAAAAACAAACGATATTTCGGTTATTAGATGCATCTGTATCGAAAACAACACCCGGGCAGTAAAACACTTTGTTTGGATTCCATGTAGACAGTGACCACCGTCTCCAGGTAGATAGCACATTTAGAAACAGTAGTCAGATTTCATGTGCATGCGAAATTGCCTGCATGTCTTGAAATAAGTACGCACTTACATTTTAAATGACATGAAGTAGAAGTAGGGCCTACAATTCATCAAATCCATGCCAGAATCGCATTGCAGTGCGACCCACACGGCCGAGTACAAACTAAATGAAGTTAGTAGGCCACCCTGTCCTTGCCAGCTCTCACTAAATCAGGGACTTTCATTTATTCTTTTTAAATTTGAAACCGCCGTTGGTCGCCGCAGCCGTGCCCCAGATGTTGCCTCTGCTTGAGAATGAGTCGTGATCACACAATCAGAGTAGTGAACTGTCGGAGTTCTGGGCCCAGCCTCGAATCTTTTTACTCAAAAGGAAACTCGAAATATTGTTTGGCATTTTTAAATCTACTTTTGTGCAAACTCAAGATAAGTGTCTATTACTTTATGCTCGAGTTCATAATGACTTCCGTGGGATGATTTATTAGTCCTAGTCTGCAGTTGACAAATCCAACATTAAAGGTAAAAGTTCGAGTTTGAACTGGAAATTTCGAGTTTTTAATCGAGTTTGTAGCACGAATATAAGGGTTTTTAAGTGCAAACTTGGACTAGAAATTCATATTCATAAACTATAATTATTCGACCACAGTCTGATAACCACGTATCTTGAGTTCGCACAAAACTCGCAAAGAAATTGGCAAAAATAATTTCGAGTTCGTTTCAAGCATAAAGATTAGAGACCGGGCCCTGGTTTTGGAATAGTGGAAATTCAAAGTATTGAATTCTAGAAGTTAACAAACCTTCGGAGTAATGGGCAATCGGAATACTGGACCTTCGGAGTATTGAACCTTCGTCATAGTGACATGGAACCTTGGAAATCTTTTCCATCAAGTTTGCAGCTCGTATGAAGTCTGCAGGGTTGTGCACCATTGACACTGATTGACTACAGATTTTCATTAACCAAAGTTAAGGTCTACGCCTACCTTTCCATCATAACGTGAAAATGCTCAAAGGTACATTCACAGTGCAACAAAACACGGCAGTTGAATGTCTGGTTTTTTAGCACGACGGAGGACTGCCTATAATGAACTTACTATCAGCGTATACTGAATTTAAAAGAACACCCCGGCCAACCCGCGATCGAGAACGACCGCAAGGCGATCGAGAACGACCGCAAGGCGATTGAGAACGAAATTTGGCGCGAGAAGCAAAGCCAGGCAAGGTGAGTAAACTTGATGAATTGTCGTTGTTTTTGCTTCTAATGTGAAAACAGATACATGACTTCAAGGCGTAACATATTGAGGAAGGACAGGTAGAGGTTTATGCTAGTGTCTCTTCCACTTATTGGAGAAAAGTTACGTTGAACAAGGCATCGCATGAGCCGAAGGTGATTTGTATGTCATTTTGGCAAATTACCGTTATTTTTGGCACTGAATCATTAAATTGACCATGGAGTTATGAAGAAATAACGTGTGAAAATATAACGCAACTCTTGTTTTTTGTAGTTTTGTCAGAAACTCTGATTTTTCGACACTTTTCTGCTGAAAGATGCGAACGAGAACGCAAAGATAAGTGATCGGGAACTTGTGATTGTTTAAGCGATGGGGAACGCATCGTGGTGTGTCGAACAGTAATGAACTATTTACTTATAAAACGTGGAAAAGGTTACAAAATAAGTGTGGTGCAATGAATTAATCACATTTTGTGTCATTACTATGTTACTTTCGTATCAAAACTGAACAACAGCATAGTATTGCCATGAGCACTACATGTACATGTACATCAAGCATAATTTTAGTTTCACAAACGAATTTATTTTCATTTCAGGAAACAAGTTCACTGTCATTGTGAGGCTAGCTTCAACGAACATGTTAACCAAGACGTGAAGGTACACCCTACCGAGGTTTTGAAGAGTACATGAATCCACTTTTAGACGAAACCACTGAGAATAAGGGTTTCTAAACTAAAGACTCACCCAGGAGTTGTTCCATGTGGCTTGTCAGGGGTGAACAAATTGTTGCAGCACTGAGATGAAAGCGAGTGTAGAACCTTTTTGTAAAATTGTGACAGCAAAAGGAAGAAAGAATGATGATGAGCTTGCCCATGGGAGGGGAGTGCGGCAATACTTCACGAGATGATTCAAAGATTCCCACTCATAAACGTCTGGGATCTTAAAATTGACCAGAAGTTGTGTAAACTGGTGTGCTGATAAAACGGGTGGGATTTTACTTGATGTTTTACTGATGACACAATACAGAGACCAACAGATTGACTTATAGCACCCGTGTGGCTTGAATGTACATTGTGTTTGACTCTTCTCATTTGTAGTCTTGGTCCTAAGTTCACCTGCATCATCAGTTCATGATTTCCAGTTTAATGTGACATTGAAAAAGATTGAGATAGTTATAATACACATACTATATTGTGATTTTCTCAAAACATAGTCAATATGTTGTCATTAACGTCACTTCAACTACACACTGTAGTGATTTACACAGGAAATCAACAGTACTATAGCATTTCTTTTATGATATTAATCTTTTATCACAATACCTCAAAATTGGTCTTATAAAATATATAAATTTATTGCTTTAGGGAAATCAACAAATCCACTGAACATTTCAAACGAATTACTTTTGGAATGTATTGGACTAAGTCATCATTGAATCAATGTATTTACGACTGATTGATAGTATAATAGTCTCTCTCAGGAAATCAACAACATTATGGAAGTAATGTGTACAATAATCATAGACATATATTTTCTTTTAAAATACTACATGGTCAAAACAATGGGGCTATTCGGAAAATCTGAAATAACTAGAGGGCGTGAGTGTACTAGTGGTGATAGATTAACAGCCTCGATTTCGCAAGCCCTTTAAATGCATGATGAAATGGCTTGCAGCCGTGCCAACTGAATCTGAGATTGCGTAAAAAGGGTGCTTCTATGAAAGGAAGTAAGCACGACCTCCTACAAAGGTAAGGTTTGTGATTATTTTAACTATTATTCCATGATTATTCTACCGATGCCTGTTAACTGAGGCACTCGCCGATGTCGACTTCGCGGCAGTCAGTCGCCAGCCAGAGTCTGGTTAATCTTTGTATGTTGTGATGTGTGATACGATATTTGACGTAGCAATCGGGATCTTTTCGTACATCAAAGCATTATTATTGTTTGGAATGATTTCTAAAAGTTTATCAGTGACAGTTACATCAATCAATGCTGAATTTTATGCTGTCAACTCGATACAGGTTGAGTTAAGATTACAATCCAACCCCAATGGCAAAGGGTACGTGAGTGATAAATATCCATTGCATTAGACTATTTGTTTACTCCCTATCATATGTCTTCTGGAAATCTATTACACGTTGAAATGGAAATCTATCACGTCAGTTTTCACGTAACCTTTGGTTTTTAGGTTTGAAGGCTTGT
>NMRA01000908.1:76479-102275 GCA_002633005.1 Phoronis australis
TCAGTTAGTTGACCCTGTTGACCGCAATTGTCCACGAATATAGTAACCTTAGGTCTTTTGGGAATTTGTGGCCACCTGTCGAAGACTTGCACCAGGGAAATTAGCAGTAATAAGGCTTAGCGCGACGACGTATTTTGATAAAAATTCCATCTTTTACCATTTGTTTACATGCAGACAGCCACGCATGCGCAATTCAATCACCACTAGTACAGCAGCGACACCGCGAGGAGAATTCTCCGAATAGCCCCATTGTATGTAAGTATTGCCCAATGACACTTAGTATGGCGATTTAAATCTATTTAAACCCTACAAAAATGTAGTGGTTCTGTTAAAGATCCTCTTGAAATAACACAAATAAAGAAAGAAATTTGAGGAAAAAAGGTTCAAAACAAAACGTCAAAATACTATCTTATCAGACAACTACAAACCACAGACCCTGTAAATCTGAATAAACTAAAGTGACTTAACAACCTTCACCACTGGACTTAATGATTTCATTCATGTCGTTTCTGCTTGCTATGCCTGTAGAAGTAGGCATACTGTTTGAATGACATGCCACATTCACCACAAAAAGGAGTGCTCTCGTGCTGTGATGCAATGTCGCATCAGACACTGAATCGACTTGGTTTCTGAGCACGATGCTTCATGCCGTGTTTTCCTTTCTTGTTCAAAAAACTCTTGACGCACGCAACGCGTCAATCACAGAGCTGGTAAAGGTCTTGCTTTGTTGTAGTATCACTGTATTTTATTGCCATGTGGTCATACTAAGTCGATTTCTTAGTTCCTGAACTAGCGCACAAACACACACTCCATTATGAGATGCAGCAGCTCTACTACTCTTTTTTGAAGGCGTCAACGTTAACACCCTGAAGGACTCCTCGTGTGGCTATACAGTTCAACGGAAAAAAGTCAAACGCACTCAGTTATGTTTTTTAGGCTAAATCTCACTTAGAAATAATGAAAAAAATCGATGAAATGCAATTAATAATCAACCATCAAATAATTCAGGCTCCGTCTTATTCTAAAATTAGTGTACCGTAACTTGAACAACTATTCATGCCAATGCAGAGAAAAAAATTGCGTTCACGATCGCCATAGAGAATTAACGACATCGTTCCCGATCGCCGTCTCACACAAGGACCTGCATGCATTAGTAAATATCTCAAATTGTTTCACAAATTATAACTAACAAAGATGTCACCAGGGACGATTAAACTATAAACGTCACACGTCTCTTCTTAAGAAGCCTGGAATTGCAAATAACAAGCAGAAATTGTCGATTTTACAAGGCGCAAGGGATTTTACCGAAAGCCATTGCTTTCTGAGCTATTTATTTTAAAATAAGCAAAAACCAAGTATTATTTCAGATCCACAACAAAGGTTGCACTCTGACGCTTTTCTGTGTGTAGCATTCGTACCAAAATGGCCTCTATTTAAACAGAAAATGACACTTAAACTCACCGGGTACGTGACTGTCGTCTGCCATTTTTGGTGTAAGGTATCGTTCTCGAACGCCTTCCGGGCGTTTTCGATCGCCGGTTGGCCGGGGTGAAGAACAGAAACGTTCAAACGTGCACACCATGCATGTCACATGGGCGGCGCACCATAGGTGTGGTTACCAGTAAAGTTAATCTAGCTCAATTTTTGAGTATCATTCTCTTGGCTCCCATGACCACACCCAGCAAAGTGAACCTGCCAGACGGCCATTTCCAAGCATTTGTATACCCACAGAGCACTGTGGCACCAAAGAAAATTGGTTACCTTTTCATGTCCAACAAAGCTCTGAGATCCTGATTTATATTCATTTGCGGCGACTGGTGTGATATTTGGTTTTACTTCCGACAAGTACGTCGTCTGTTCGCCATGTTTGTTTGTTGTGTAGTCAGCTGCACAAAATGTTGACTAGCCGACGAAAAGCCAATGGTAGCCACTTTGCCTCGATTTGGATAGACGATTTTGCGCTTCTGAGCATCTGTGTTAAAGTTTTAGCGCTCTTGAAACGTTTCAGACATGTTAAATGAAACTAACATCAATGGATCCAGAAACAGCCAGTATCTGAATTCTATCAGTCTGCTCTATGGGACGTTTGTTTTCAAGTGAGCGCAAAAACGATGACACCGTAGGTAATCGACACATACTATAGTTTCAACAAAAGGACGTGAAGATTTTTATATAAAAATATCATAAATAATGTTATATTGAGACGTATATGCTTTTTATTTTGCCAAAAGTACTAATTTGTGAAGTATTCGCTTCTTCATAAAGATCTACATTAAATGCAACAATATCACTTCAAACTCTTCATTCGGTCGCGCATTACAGGATGTCGAAAAATTCCTCGCCTTGTATCTTGGCAGGTCATCGAAGCCGGCCTCAAATTAGCCCCGGGGTTAAACTTCTATGCAAAATTAATGCCAGTGTAGCACGAGGAAGAATCCACTGGGCTTCTGGTGCTACTTGCATGTATCTTTTTACCTCGTTTCAATATTTGGATGCTCCATTCATACGTATGCAGGCCGGACAAATAATCTAATTTCCAACAAGTTGACCCAGCGATGTGATTTTTTTTCTTTTGAAAACGAATTATGTTGTTAGAAGAACAAAATCAAGAAGAGGATTTTTTATACTTGAAGACGAAGTCATCAACCGTCTCGAAGTTCGCCCAGTTTTTATCTTTGGAACACGATGGCTTGTATGGTCCTGCAATGTACCGTTTCTAGTGTTTTGATGACGTAATGTTAATTTTTAAAGCATGCACGGTCAGATTCAATATCAAGTGGGAGTTAAACAGCACTAAGAAAAATCCATTTCCTTTATAGGACCAGATGTTAATGAGCATCTTACTTCTGTTGTGATCACGTGAGTGATCGCTAAATACGGGAGTAAGATATACTCCCAAATTATCGATAATTGAAGTCAATCTTTTTGTCTTTGTATGTAGGAGTATGTTTATACGAGTAGTCCGTACAGGTTTCATACATGTAGATTATGTGTCTGAAGTTAGCAAATGCTACATGTATGCTAAAGAACACAAGGTTCTGTTGAATTACTTGATAATTGCGATTTATTTGTGCACCCCGTTCTCACAAAACTCATAACAAATTAATCCCATTATTAAACGTAGCGCATTACAATTGAACTAAGTACGTAATTAGCTATGCATTCATGTTTTGTTGTGCTGATGCGATATTAAAATTAAACTCATTTTATATTCAAATTAATTTGTTGATGAACAAGCTAATTTCCAAAAACAGCATGAGTCCATCAAATACATGAAACGGTCGCTGTCAAAGCTTCTAATATTTTGTTAAATGCCAATTTATTCAGACCTTCATACACTGGATACTCCATTAAAACGCGCCTTCCATCCATAATAGGGCCAGTATATTCAAAGAACAAATGCCTTTCTTTAGTAATGCCTCAGTGTTTGCCAGTTTCGATTTTCATTTGATTCTTTGAACACCTAAGGGTGCAAGATCTGAAATGAAACACTTCCAGCTAGAAACTGACATATTCTTAAAGAATGAGTCACTCTATTTTATTTCTATTCCATGCAGCCATTGTTCTTGGTCTGCGTCAATGCACCTAAACAACGCCCGGTAATATAATACTTTGTTTGGATTTCATGCGCATGCGAAATTACCTGCATGTTTTACGATCACGGAAAATGAGTACGTTAGTGCATTTTAAAAATAATATGAAGTAGGAATACTTATGAATTATCAACCACTACAAATTCATCAAATCATGTCAATACTGCAACATTTCACAGAGCGATTGACAAATTTAGGGCCGCTGCGCTTCAATCTCACCCACTGGAACCACAAACACGGCTGGGTTAAAATGAAATTTAGATAGCAGACTGCCCTGTCCGTGCCAGTCTTCACAAAGTCAGCGAGTCAAATTCAGTCTTCTTAACTTTAAAACCGTTGGTCGCCGCAGGCCTGACCCGTGACCAGATGTTGTCCATTCTTGAGAATGAGTCGATATTTAGATTCAAGAATCACGATTGGCAGTGATTGGAACTGAGCTCATTTGTAAACAATGTAACCAATATTTTAAGAGTAACCAACTCTTCACCCTTTAAATATTTAATACATGATGGGTAGAAATCCAATACAGAAGCAACTTTGCTGCCATGAGATTGTGTGCCTACAGAGAATTGGTCTAAGCATTTCCGTTGACTACTATAGAGACTCCAGCAAGTATTGAACTGGTGACCATTTCTACGCATGATGCCTTCCTTAGTGTGCTTATAAAACCCTGAAAACGCATGAGTAAAGAATTTTGGCAATTCATAATCTCCCATTTTCAACGTTTTAAGGAAATATCACAAAGTATGCAGTGAAGAAAATGAAAGGCAAACGAGAAGAAGAGCAATATACCTGAAAGGTGTCAGGAAGTTTTGACCTTTGGTCCCTAGGATGAACTTGAGTTTGACCCCACGTCAATAATATAAGGTCAAAAATGGACTCCGTTAGACAAATACTACATAATGGTTCATTCGTTTGAAAGCACTTTCCACTGTTAACCCTTCCCATTGTTTGATTAGTGTAAGTCACTAATTTATTCTAGTTTTTTGACACCGAAATCCTCACGCTTTATCAGCTTCGTAAGGGGATAAACTTCTTCGATGTGGGGAAATGTACAGAACATGATGTCTTTGTTCTTTCAGTAATATTTCAAAAGATTTGCCTTTTTCGTAAGAAATTAGTACATTCTGCCGCACAACAATGGAAATTTGGCTGGATTATAATAGCAGGAAAGGTGTTAAAACGCTGTTCATACCAGTAGATTGAAATCTCCCTCCCGCATTGTTATTTGTAGGTGGCGCTGAACGCCCGTCGTCCAAAGTCTTGATCGCCATCTGGCGGTTTAGTAAATTTCAATATGGTGCGGCTATTTCAAAAGTGAGCTATTGAAAAAATGACCAAGGCGAACTAATTACAACCAAGCTAAGGCTGTTGCCATTATGTTTGACATATTTCATCAAACCAGTCTTTTACACGGGGTCCTAAACAATCGCCGGGATCCAAATAATCGCAAAACGGGAACAAATCACTGGTGCTCTGGTGGTTCATAACGCCTCCTAATGAATACTGGGGGATATCACACATTCAAACGGGCAATTATCGACTTGTCCTACGGATGGTCACTAACAATTCCAATCCCTTGCTCAATGCTGTTTAAAGGTACACAACTAACGTATGCGTGTTATGTTTTCAGTGTTCCAGACATGCGGCGTTTCCTGTGATTCTCAGCCTTCTAAGCCACAGTTGTATCAAGCCTGTGGTATTTCGTGTTCATCTCCTTTCGTGGAAGATAGGGGACACCGTCAGAAACAAGTCTGTTATTGTGATCAATTCTGCACTGACTTCGGCGATTGTTGTCATGACTACAAACCAAGTGCAACACATTTCACGTCAATCGACCTCTACACAGAATGTCTGACGTTAGATTACAGCATTTACCCTTTCGGTAGTAAAGTGATCTCGCGCTGTCCGGATGATTTTACCAACGGTAATGTTACCAGAAAGTGCCATTATGGAAACGAAAGCGACGTATTCCAGACTGTGCCCGTGAACGGATTCTTGAGAGATGGTAGGTATTACTCTTTCCGGAACATTTATTGCGCAGTCTGTCATCGTGCGGACGTGTCACAGATTCTCAGAAAAGCTACATTTTGGGAAACCGGCATCCTCCCTATATCTGAATTTGATTGGATGACAAACGCAGAGAAAACAACTGTCTTGAAATACGTCATGCAAAATCACACCGGCACAGCACGGGTACGATCGATCTTCAAGTCAAGGTTGTTTAGATTTTTTATTATGGCACCATCGCTCACTCACCATTGCAATGTACGGGTAGAACCCAATAGCACAGAATGCACGAAAAGCTGCCCAAGTAACGCGGCGGAATGCTCGTCATACATGTATTTCTCAGACTACTTTCCAGATACTAACGATAGTGTTAAATTGCAATTCGCACGTTGTCCAGAAGGTGGCTGGCCAAGGTTATTTTGTTTCGACCCACGTTCACTACCCAAGCAAGAGTCTACCAGTTTTTCTCATCTACTGGACTTCACAGGGCTAAGTGACGAATTTAGTCTGAAGATAAGTTCGTCCTCTCTAAAATGTTCCGAAAACAGTATATATGACAAGCACGCACACAAATGTCGGCCATTAGTTTGTACACCGAAGGAATATAGAATGATTGATGGGTCGTGTGGTCAAGGAGCTACGAACTTGAACAATATTTCTTTGAATAATACTGTTACTGCCAACGAATCTTTCTATTTTGAGTGTCCATTGATCACATACACAAACGACGAGTATGAAGTGAAAGACGACATTGCATATGTAAACTCTGGATTGTCGTTTAAGCCAGTTGACTACTTCATTCATGGGAACTTACTGTATGTGTGCAATCCATTCACGAATGGGAGTGGTCTTCGGTTTTTTGAATACAACAAAACCCAGTACAAACTGACGCTCGCTGGAAACGTGATCAGTTTATGTGGTCTATCGATATTTGTGCTGACGTACACACTTTTCAAAGAACTGCGAACACTGCCTGGTCAAATTATGATGAACCTCGCTATAACACTTTTCATGGCGCAACTGATAATGTTAACTGCAATTGATCGTACTGAATTTCCAGCATTATGTAAGACAGTGGCTATAGTGGAACATTTCCTGTGGTTGTGCGCGTTCTTTTGGATGAACAGTATGTGTTTTTGTATTTTCAGAACTTTTCATAAAATTATGGAGAAGCGGCAACCGTCCCCGCCTGCAATTTATAAGTATATCCTGTATTCTGTACTGAGCCCTTTATTGATAATTGCCACTTGCGTTACGTTGGAATTCGCCACCGATGTACCTTTCCAATATGCAAATGAGGAGAGGTGCTGGATTTCCGGTTACGAATCAATTCTTTATGGTTTTGCGATGCCCTTAGCGATTGTCATATTCTTTAATATCATTTTCATCGTCTTTGCGATTATCCAGCTTATAAGAATTAAGCGTCAAGTTAGAAAACATGTCAAGAACAACGGTGAAAATAGCCGCGTGCTTTTGATAACAGGAAAACTTTCTACTGTTATGGGAAGCGCATGGACATTTGGCTATTTAGGGGCTCTAACTGGAAGTCACGTGCTATGGTATCTTTTCATCATATTCAACTCACTGCAAGGTTTCTTCATATTCCTTGCTTACATCTGCAGAAAAAGTATTTTCTTGAAATACCGGAAGTTTTTTTCGAGGAAGAAGAGCTCCAATCGTGCGTCATCCTTAACCTACGGTCACCGGATATCCCCTGAGATTGGGTGTAGCGATTATACCAACAACACTGAGTTAAATAACTTAGAAACTAACATGTAATCTAAAAATTGTATTATTGTTGCAGTTTTAGAAACAAGAACACGTATCTCTACACAAGGAGTACTTTTCAACGAATTAATCAGTCCTCCTTTCCGCGCCCGTAGTAAGAGATGAAAAGGATAGCTGAGTAGGTGAACTTGGCGTAACTAAGGACCAGGCGACTATCTCTTACATTCGTACACGTCTTACCCTAAGGGTTATCCATGGGGTTGTCTGTTCTTAATATTTGTTATGTAATGGTTGGTGTTTTAAAAAGTGGCTTCACTTTAACGTCTGCAGTCTTAAAACGGATCGTAGAATTTCACAAGTCCACTTTAAGAATTTGCTCCTCGCTTTTACGTTATCCAGTATACACAATGGCTTACAGTGGGTTCATTTCATGTCTTTTATAAATTACATGTGTGTCTATGTTTTTGAGCTTACAAAAGATTTTGAAAATATACGCTTTTATGTGTTAAAACTTGCTAATTTCGAAAACAGCCAGATGCTTTAACATAGTGGATCACATTGGACATAATGGACCTGTACCCTGTTGCATGAAATAGTCCCAAACAGAGGCTCAATCAAGTTCCCTAAATCTTCTGCGTATTAGTGGGCTCATGAAAACAATGGTTGACCTTTCTTAAGCAGTTTAACTATCATTATTAAGCCAAATTTTGGCTTTGATACAAATCGAATTCTATAAATACAGTATCTTTTCATGCTCCGCCTCTGGACTACATGCTAAGGGTTTTGACGTCCTAATGGTTTTGATGAATTATACACACGCGCGCACATACACATATATATATATATGTATATATATATATATATATATTTATATATATATATATATATATATATAACATTTATTGTGCATCGTTGGCTTCGCCTACACATACATAAATACATAAACTGAAATGTATATCCAGATCATTTACACATAGAGCAGTTCTTCATTCAAAATCATAGCCTTCTGAATATACAATGCAAGACGGTGGATGCTATCATGATTTTTTCTGTTGGAATAACCTAACCAGGGAACAGTTAACAGTTACAAACTCTAGTAAAAGATATTTCCTAAGGTCTCTAAGAGCAGGGCACTTACACATGAAATGAGACTCATCTTCAATTTCCCCCAGACTGCATATACCGCATATTCTATCACTTCCAGGAATACCCGTATTTTTACCTTTCTACATATTAAATGAGTGATATGAGCATCGAAATTGTTTATGTATTCTTCTAGAATAAGCGCTTAAATAATTTACACATTTCTCGCTAACAAGATCACGTTTAATAAGAGTGTAAAATTCATATTTATTTGAACTAGCTATTTCCAGTTGCCATTCCTGTACGCCACAATCTATTAACCTCTACTTGAATACCATAATATATTCAATACTATTACCTGGGCCAAGTAACCACACTTCTCCATAACCATACCTATACAAAATTTCTTTGACACAGTGTGCCCATTTATAATTACCGTTTTCTCCTATTTCTCAAAGTATACTATAGCACTTCAGTGGGTACCTATGTTCTTACAATTAATTTTGTCCAATATGTACATGTAATTGGTTGACACATATATTTAGCAATTAACAATTGTCTTTCACATTCACCGCGAGGCACAGCATTCGAAGTTTTAATACTCCATCTCAGAACGTATTTACAGACACTATAATTATGCTGTTTGAGTATCATTAGTAAGCCAATTGTTGGCTTTGATACAAATTGAGATTGAACTCTAGATCGAGTTCTACATAAGAAATGATCTTTACACGCAACGCCCCTAATTTAAGGACTACGTCCCTAGCTGTTTTGATTGAATTAAGGGCTCTGTAAGTGCCGACGCACTCTTGCGTTAGTGGTCTGATTCGTATTCGCCATCTGTTGGTGGTTTATCTATTTGCTCTCCAACTTCTACCGTGTATATTTTCCAGGTGACTAATTCTTCAATAGAATTTTGCATATGTAAGACTGTTTGGAAGACCATGGTTTATAACTGTAACGCGCGCCAGTTAAGCTCATTCCTACTTCAACGTCCTTACATGTACCTCTAAAAATCTTTTTGAAAACGGATCATTTTTATTTCGCGGTGTCATTTTGTTGAACGACATAAACTGTAATTCCCAGTGTATTGGTTTTCGTACGTCCTCGTTCCTAAACGTTATTTCTTGAGTTTGAAAGTATCGCAAGTTCTAACATTTTTGTATCAACTTAAAAATGTAAACCGTTAGTTTTCGTTGAAAGTTTTGATTTTGATGGCGCTCGTGTTTTCTGTAAAACTCCCAAAGCATTACGTGTAGTATTTTGGAGTTCAAGGGTAGTGGCGTATATGAAAAAGCTAAACTGATTAAGTGTTCCGTGTTCAAAACACTTCTTCGAGATCGTGGTGTACCATTTAGCGCACACTAAAAAACAAAAAAACCTGTTTTGGGTCGTTTTGATACTCTGAATGGCCAATTTGTTCCAAAAGCATATAGCCAGTCCAAAAGTCCGATATTCCGAAAAGTGACGGCTACGCCGGTGATACAATTATTTACCATTTTTCCACCTTCGCGAATTTCTTGATTCCTGACTAGTTATAGCTTTCTATATGTCCAACATCTGAAAAGTGCTGTAGTGGAGCGTAGGCGCAGGTAGGCGCAGCCAACCACATTTTGGCCTTTAACGTAGCGCCTATGCAACGTAATTTACTTTCAGTGCTCAAGGTGATACGGTGGGATTTGGGCGCCTACTTACCTCAGTCTAATTTTACCACTACGGCACTACATCTGAATACCTGATTGCTAACGGAATGAATCTTTTTCCTGGTACTGTAGAAAGAGGTGAGGTAACTGAAGCACAAGGGATATAAAAAGGTAACTTTGGAATGACGGCTTTTGCCACATCCGTGTTTCTAACTTTTTAAAAATGCCGTTAATCCAAAGAGTTATAACAACTTATTATTTAAANACACTTCTTCGAGATCGTGGTGTACCATTTAGCGCACACTAAAAAACAAAAAAACCTGTTTTGGGTCGTTTTGATACTCTGAATGGCCAATTTGTTCCAAAAGCATATAGCCAGTCCAAAAGTCCGATATTCCGAAAAGTGACGGCTACGCCGGTGATACAATTATTTACCATTTTTCCACCTTCGCGAATTTCTTGATTCCTGACTAGTTATAGCTTTCTATATGTCCAACATCTGAAAAGTGCTGTAGTGGAGCGTAGGCGCAGGTAGGCGCAGCCAACCACATTTTGGCCTTTAACGTAGCGCCTACGCAATGTAATTTACTTTCAGTGCTCAAGGTGATACGGTGGGATTTGGGCGCCTACTTACCTCAGTATAATTTTACCACTACAGCACTACATCTGAATACCTGATTGCTAACGGAATGAATCTTTTTCCTGGTACTGTAGAAAGAGGTGAGGTAACTGAAGCACAAGGGATATAAAAAGGTAACTTTGGAATGACGGCTTTTGCCACATCCGTGTTTCTAACTTTTTAAAAATGTCGTTAATCCAAAGAGTTATAACAACTTATTATTTAAATTGATATATCTTTATTAAAATGAAGTAAGTAAGAAATTGAATTTCGGGTCTCATAATATACATAGGTGGCCTCGCCGGAAGACGGCCGGACAGCGGAGCTCTTATTAATATAGGTGGCCTCACTGATATATTTACCGTGTTTGCGAGTATTGAGGCCAGGAGCCTGCATTCGAAGCTACAGCTTGACTCGGAATAAGATGCATGCACCTGTACACGAACTGACTAAGTAGAACCATTCTTGAAACTGGTACTCTGGAACACTCAATCATTAGAAACATGCAAAGCTATTTGGCTTGTAGAATGCAGTGAACCTTTTTGCCAGTGATGTATTCTCGCTGAGTGTGCATATAGCCCAGTCATTCTAGGGCACCAGAGGACCCAACCTAGAAAAATTTGCAACAGGAGTTTTTTTTGCATAAATGGTCTCTTCATGCATACCTTGGTGCCAGAAAAAAGTCTTCAGAAATCTGAGTGGCGGAAATCGGTTTTTCAAGATGGCATAAATATGGCCGCCAAAACCGGTGTTTACTGCTTTTTGGCATGATACTCTTATGCAACAGCTGGAAAGAAAACAATAAAGCTTGTCATTGATTATATATTTTTCATAACGGGCATACAAATCAAAAGATGCCTATTTTCCGTAAAATAAATCCAATATTGCCGAAAAAATGGCGGCTGAAACGGCAATTTGGTACACGTTGCAAAATTTCTTTTAACACTTTGCCCTGAAAATGGCAAAATTTCTATGCTTTTGTAAGTTACGATTGAAAATATCTGGACCTTACAGTTGGTCATTGGTTGGAGAAAAAAATCGATGGCCGCCAACTCACAAATAACCCCAATTTACCGCATGTGCATTCTACAAACTTTGTAACCTTATAAACGTTTACACAAAAACATTTTACAATCTACAGTCAGGCATAATGAGTTGATTGTTTATCAAATTTGTTGTTAAGATTTAGGTACTACATGTGGAATTATAATCACATTTTAGATTATTTAACACAAAATTTGGTGTTTTTCAGCAATGGCTGCAGTTAGATTTTCGTGGGAAATTTCCCGCACTCAATTATTTTTACACCATCCCTGAACCACATTGGACAGGAAGTGGCTTTTTTGCTCTCTACTAATGGAGATAATAGTAGTTTTTCCCATGCAAAGATTTTGTCTGCTACTGACATGAGGGGAGAATTTGGACTCTGATTTCACCTGAATTTAATGAAAAGTAAATAAATTTGTGTAGCAAAAATTCAATAATTAAATGTTTAACATTTAGTACTCACAATTGGTTTAAGATGCATGTTTTTTATGAACATAGTTAATTGATTTTGGGGGAAAGTTGTGCCATGAAACCAAACGACTTTGATCTGCAGTCATTTTTTGGGATGTATTGCAGAGATAATATCAGGCACAAAGCTTCGAGTTGTTGAGCAGTGTATGCACCAAACAGTGTAATCTATATGTTAAGTGTGACTAATGTAACGTCGAATACGAGTTATACCTGTAATGTGGGAAATGTAGTCAAACAACGTCGGTCATTAAAATGTTAAGCACAGGAAAGATTGCACTGTTTTGTGGAATACAGTGCCTGTATCCACTGCAAGACATGTGCTTATATGAAGGACTCCCGTGCGCCTATAAGCGAAACTTGGGTGCATGGGCCTATAGGCACGACATCTAACAATGGACGTTTTGCTCTACGGAAATGTATGATTTTGGATATACACCCATATAAAGTATAATCAACATTTGAAAAATGTTACTTAAAGTATCTATAAACTCCCCTCCGTTAAACATTTAGACCATCTCCAAAGCTGATACTAAGTTGGTCTTAACTCGTTTTAAAGATTTCTGGGACTGTGAAGAAGTGACACCGCGTTACTGTTGACATTACTCTCGATAAGTTGTCACGGCGTGTCATTTTGTGTTATGAACATGGTCTCACTCATGCACTAGTCTATCGAACGGGCAATTCTTCCGTATAGCTAGGAAATCATTCTTCGTCTGGGTAAGTTCAAATTTATTTCAGACAATAAATTCAACGAAACGAAAGTGTTTGACGTACCTAGGCGATTTTATTGCAGCTATGAAATAACCAATCGTTGTTTTACATAATATAATAGCCAATCTTTCTGGTAAAATGCAGATGAAATTGAACCAATCTTTTAGAAGATAACAAAAAGATGCCTATAGTCAATTCCTGACATTTGCTGAGACACTTGATGAGTTACCAATTGTTTAAATTGCTTTACCCCCGTTGTTCCTCTTCATTCTGTTCGATTGCATTTGTTCTTCTACTGAGTATGTAGATGTAGTATAAACAAGGACTGATTTGAAAGAGGGGGGGGTTGAATAGACGAGGATTAGCTTGCTTTCTTGGAAGGAAAGTGCAGCCGAGTTAGTGTAGATTGCGAGACAGACACGAGGAAGCTATTTCGGACATTAAAGCAATTTAAAAGTTTAGCTTAAAAAGAAATGGAAAGCTAGATACTTTAAAAGACAAAGCATCTTCTGACAATATTTGGGAAGCGAATAACAAAATGAACTCAAGGAAATCATGTACCTACGCGTGGTTTTAGAAACAATTTTCAGATTGTGAGAAGATTAAGAATTAATAAACATTTAAGGAATTTGATCCCCTTGGTATACTTGTTCACGCTACAAATTCTCCAAGTGATAGTCGAAACCTATAACCAGATTTGTTCCGCAACCAAGTGTGATGCTGGGGGAATCTCATCCGAGCACCAACAATTTCCCAGTAACTTTTGCGCATATCAAAATGGCGGCAATCAAGAAAGACTCGGGTGTAAGGAAAGTTAAAACAATAAATGAGAACCGAGCTGATGTCATTCATAACGTTTCTTTTGAAGCAAAACGTCTTCAGTTGCATCTGCACAAAGTTAGCATCGAAAAGTTCGAGATAGAAACATTGCCCGTGTTCTGGACTCCTAATGACAAAACCGCAAAAGCTCAGGTTTGCTTTCTTTCAACAAAGCTGATCAAGGCGTGCAAACAACTTGCTAATGTGTGCTATAAGGACCTTGATTGTGAAAATAAACAATTATTGTGATCTTAAATTTAGTGTTATCAATTGTTGAAGTTGAACTCTGAGAGTTTTTGTGCATGATAGTGACAAACTACATCCAGGAGAACGTTCACTCTTAAGCCAGAAACATGTAAAAGTACGACTTCGCAGCACAACGGGATAATAAGGGATTTAGCAATCGTATTTTTGTGGTTGGGTGTGAGCTGGATCTCCAAACCTGCTGCAATATTTATACCAGGCCAAAATGAAAAATGAGACCCATAACCATGCCAAGAGGTAGAACTGTGCCCATGTCATTACAGCCGTCGTGTAACTCGACTAAGACATAGGTCGCGCTTACCTGTTTAGCAGAGTTCGTCAGAAGTTTTCCCTCATGTAAATTTTGAGGATTGCCGAGTTTTACATAGCATTATTTTAATTTAGAGAACGTAATGGGATATTCATTTTAAAACCTTACAATAGTTCAAAAACGGTCTCGGTATATATTCAATGAAAACGCTGGTTTCGTTTTTCTACGATTTCTTAGTTAAGACATGTGAACAATAACGTGAGAAATGCAGTCAACAACAAGTCGGAAACTGGTGGTATGTGTCGCTTAAAGCTCACCTTTCAGCTGAGTCCAGTCACACACGAATTATAAACCAGTAAAAACATTTCTTGAAGTTTTTGTTCTATGAAGGTCACACTTACAATTCTATGAAGTTGTAAGTAATGTAAACAATTCAAACCGATAAATATTTATTAAAACCAACACACAAACAAACAAACAAACAAACAAACAAAAGTATTTACAAAAGGGGCATATGGTGTAGGGATCCCCAATGAATTGATATTTAAAACAATAATAGGGATGTCTCCCGCACGATGGGTAGAGAGGTCCCACCAAACACTCAAAACCTATACCAAATCTCTCGCAACCTACCTTCGCGACCGGGAGAAGGACAAATGAGAATAACGCCGTACCGGATGTCAAATAGCGCTTCCCAACACCGCCAAATGCACCCTTACACCTCATACACATTTCAATTGCTAGTATTTCTGAGACAATACAACAAATAGAGTAAATCCAAAGTATCGACACGACGGTGAACCCGAAACTTTTAAATCTCCACTCGCGTTTGGTGGCACCTTCCTCCTGATTTTTGGTATAAAACCCCAGGAAAACATTGCAAACTAAATGAAGGTGAATCAAAAATATCAACTCGACCGGCCTTCATCCACTGTGAATTTACTGTCATAATACGATTTAAGGAAACTCATGCGGACCGGCGGCGAAACATCATTGGAGGAAACAGAATATACACCAGGTCCGGTTTACTTCCAGTGTCATTCTCGACTAATTCTTGTCTATCACTGTGGGTGTCACTGGTTGACATTGATTCGACGTGGCTCAGTTCAATCTCCTCTTCTACGGTTTCAAAAACCTCTTCAACAACGTAATCAACATCAGTAGCTGAAGCCGTTTCAAGTTCGTCATAATTGTCCGGCTTAAGAGTAATTGTGTCGTCGTTGAGACCAATGGCGTCGTTTGGAGTTGTTGTATCCATTTGGGTGAACTCGTTGTATAGATCCGCCGTTCTGAAAATTGTTCCATCAAATTTCACTTTTCATGTATTATTTTTCAAAATTAAATGCCATCGTTCAATTGTATATTGAAGTTGATGAACGTTCCGGCCCTTGAAACACATTCTGATGTTGATATTTCAATTTGCAGCAACCAGCACTTTACCGGACGTGTACTTTTGTTCTGGGCTATGAAATTATTTGTTTATTCAATATTGTTAAGACAGATAGGCATTTTAGAGGTATGCAAAATCCTGTTTTGGTGATTTTTAAGAACCCTAGTTCTGTCCACCGATAATTAGGTATTCATGTCACACATGAGCCATAAAAACAGGGCTCAACTATAGCCATTCTCTATGTGTCACATAATTAATATAATAATTCTTTGCGGGTTATGTACTTTCTCACAGCTGTCGTGTAACTTGAGTAAGGCGTAGGTCACGCTTGCCGGGTAAGCAGATTTCGTCAGGTGTTTACAATGTCGCTCATGTAACTTTTGAAGATTGCCGAGGGTTACAGTGTAATCTTTTCTTTTAGAGAACATTCTGGGATATTCAAATACCGTTCAATAGTCCAAAACCGATCTTGGTATATTGTCAACAAGAAAAGACGCTGATTTCGTTTTTCTATGATTTCTTGGTTAAGACGTTGGCGTGTTCAGCTTTGAGCAAGTTCACAGTTAGCCGCTTAGGACACAAATTCTGCAGAAATTTCGTGAACGTACCTGACACTCTTCTTTGGCGGTAACAAAGCATTTGGCCCGAACAACAAATCGAATGCGTCGGCAAGTAACTGTGAAGGAAAACGTCATGTAAAGATATACTCTAGTATACATATTTAAAAACGACGTTTTTCGTTATTTTACTAGCGTCCGGGTTACAAAAATACAACTACTTCAATTCCTCTAAATTGNCATGAACTGTTGGCAAATGAGCCGATAACTCAGGTCACAGGCAATATGAACATGCGACATTTTCGAAATCGCAATTTAAAGTCGGTCCGACTGAAATAAATTGTCAAGCGTCTCCAAATTCACTGAAGATGACTTGTTGGTAACGGAAATCCCTGAACTATTTTAATATTAGGTGACCGATTATTGTGCTCCCTCATGTGTAGCCGCCATTGGCCAGGTTGAGGTGCGCAATGTCGGATATCAGCGTCCGGTTGGTCGGATGTCGATCTCCCAGATGGGTGATAAGTCCCCGGTCGGATTTAGATATTTAGCACACTGAAGCGTACGGCATCACTAGGGCGGTGCATGCCATTTGCCTCGCACCTTAGAGCGGCCAGGAACTGGGGCATTTCAGTATTTTGGGTGACGTATTTCCAAATACATTGTATCTAGCGACCGACTGGTAAATTCAATGAAACTTGTATGGCCACGAATGCCCACGAAAACAAAATCATGAAAGAAGGGTTACCCTTTTCTCTGAGTTGCATTGTACCCTGAACAGAATCCCAAAAGGCCAGGCCGTTTTATATTTCTGTATTTATTGAACACATAAGTACTACCGAGGTTTTTGTGTTGTTTCTGGTATGGCTCTCAGATCTTATCCGTAGTTATTGTTAGAAATATGACGCTTATTTGGTTTCTTATAAGAGCATGTTTTAATAGGCTTAAAATTGAAACTTTTATTGAGGAAATTCATTTTTAACTGGGGAAATCAAAAAAGAATAAATTTTAAATACAAATGCGTTGCAAATCGACCGATATCTTAAACGCACCAGCACGGCATAACAAAACAACTAATTAAAACGTTTGTACATTATTTGTTATTCATTTCAAAGAAATTGATCAATAATGACGTGATCTTAGAGGTTATCCAAGACCGTATTAAAACAGACAAGATTGGCGATATGAACAGTACGAGTCAGTCTGAATATTAACAGCATGGCTCTACCATAGCACCTCACGTCATGGAAAATATTTTAGACCTGCACCACCTTCTAATTTAAAGGTGAATGCAACATTTTTTCATGTCATTTTTAGCAAAAATAAGGTTCGTTGGTTAACCCAGACATATTTCCCACTTAATTACAGCTTTTCGTAATTTAATTAATTATTCGTTCTCTACTCCGGAAGTGACGTTTTGAGAGGCAAGAATTTCTCGCTAATTTCTTTTCATATTGTCTGACTATGAGAGTTGTCGAGTCAGTCATTGATCTACTTTGGTTGTGATAAGTTCAGTCGTCGTTTGCTTTTGTTTATGCGTCAGTCAACATACCACACTGATGCTGCGTACCGTATTCATTATGAAAAAATCATGTAAGCCATACTGCGATGTTGAGCAGTGGGAGTGAATACAGGCACTGAGAAGAGGAGAGTTCGTCGCTCAATGCACAGATCGATGAGCCGAACTTTGATAAGCTCAATGTGGACTTGTCTAATTATTGGGGCTATTTAGAAGGTACCAGGTGTGTGGCAAGGGAGTCACACGGCGGGGTGTAAGTACTTTGTGTGTTCAGGTCACTATCCAGTGGGAATGGGCCTTGTATCTCTGTTGTATGCGATGCACATGGTGGGTGCATATGAACGTGCCATGTTCTTCTTGTATAATGTGGAAGCATTTGTCAACCAAAATGAATCTTTTTGTCACAGTATGTTAATTTCGTGTGTTCAAAATTATGTTTGCTATTTGATTTGTAGTTTTTCAGGTAAAAAGTTTAAATACAATGCTATTTTCCAAGCGATGGCTAATAATTACGCAGCCAAGATACGAGCGTATATCTGCTTACGAGGTGATTTAAATCAAACTTTAAGCTAACGTTCTTGGTTTGTTGCCGGCTAAAGCTTGTTGATTACCGGGAACAGTGTTGGTAATATAATTCACTGAATATTCCGTGACTGGTTGATGTGGATTGTTGTACTGAATATGTCAAAAATACAAAATTTTCATCATATTTTCATGAAGAACTATCTTGGTTTCATTTTACAGTTCTTTATAAAACTGAGTCGTTGACAGCACATTTAAAAAGATTACTCGAAGGAATTCGTCCGTAAATTTCTAACACTGTAAATCCCTGTGAGCTGTCCCATAGGAACGGTTGGTGACGGGCGTTCCGCCAACTCAAGTGGGTATTTTGCCCGACATTTATTGTCTTTTATAAGTATTTCGACTTCCTGATATAAATTTGGATGTGTTAGTAGAAGAAATTAAGGAATTCATCATTTCATATTTTCTTGAGTATCCACATTTCCCGGTCACCCTGGTATTGCATTGGTCTGGATTTTAGTTTGCAGCCCCTTCCCAGTAGGTAGAACAGAACTTTGGGAAAGCAGTTCAATTCTTGAGACATCACTCAAGAAATAAATTTAATCGGGAACAGAACAATTATCCACTTTAGCCTATATTGCTAAAAACAAAAGAAGGGAAACTGCCTTAGAGTTTGTCACAAAAGAACACCTGTCGTCGTCGCTGTTGGCGTGGGAAAAGCGTGTACCAGCGTCTCAAGACGAAGTTTGAGGCGATGTATTGCGTCTAGGTACGTCCACGTCACATTATATCATAGCTTGCGATACTTAGACGCTACGTTATAAATGAAAGAGGTTGTGTACTGTGCCCCTCAACACCACCGGATGTAACACATTACAACAGGATTGCAGGAACTCGGTAAACGTGCACCAGTTTAAATATTTTTTACTCTCTCGTCATCTGGAGAGTTGACGACGTCTAACATGAGAGATGTTTTACACTAACCATTTTGAGGCATGTTTTAGACTACCCATTTTGTCCATTTCGACCAAATATGCCCATTTTGACCCACTGTGTCTTCTTTTAGCATAATTGATCAAAGCACTCTGGATCATATATTTTATCCACGGCACACAACTCCCTCTACCCTGTCTACACAAGCTCGTCTCGATCTGAACAGACTAGCGCTGACTTTCAGGACCAATGATTCGGGCCGTGGGCTCAGCTGGCTTTTCCCCGGTTTTTGCAATCAAGAGACTCAATTCAGCCTATCCAAAAGAAGGTATTGTACAAAACTCCTGCACAACTTGTTCAGTGTCTTTTCTGACTAGTTAGACTTGGCAGAATTAACCACAGAGCCATAGGCGTAATTATTTTCAATGGGTTATTATGACCAGTTGTCCGCTGAACACAAACAGGTGACTACAGAAGCGACTAGGCCTACAGCGACTTTAGTGCCGAAATGCACCTCCAGTGTGCAGGAAGTGGATTAGGCTTATAGGTGGCTCTGGGCCTTTGTAGTTTGGTTGAATTCAACTGACTGTGACTAGTTGTTCCAGATTAAGTAAAAACATGACAGAGATCAATTACAAACAACGTTACACCATTAATAGACTAACGATCCGGTCTGCCGCTTGAGTGAGATCGGTGATTATGCTTTCGACAGTTGACCACTTAGCTATGGCCAGTTGCTGTCTAGCATAATTTGAACCACTGAAGGCCTTGTTAACGATGACGACACCTTGCTTACAAACTGGTCCCTATTCTTAAACAGGTCGCGGGATTTTTAAACAGGACGCGGGACATTTAAACAGGACGGGCATTCGTCAAAGAGGACGCTGCGACACGTTAAGGTTACATGTATCACCAACCTTATTTAGTGGCCTCCATTGTAACTCGTATACCAAAAAAACTAAGCTTTGTCAACTAGTAAAAGTATATAATTTTTGAAAGAACAAATACCAAACTCCAAAGAATACTGGAACATTCTCAACAAAATACGCGGCAGTCAACAACAATCCTCTTATCCTGTCATCAACTATAATGGTAACCTAGCCTCACGTAGTAGTGACAAGTGTGATTTGTTTCTCAAAATTTTCATGAACAAAAGCCACATTACACCAACTGAAGTAGGTAACTTTCCCGTTCTTCGTGAACGTTGTCTCAATCAACTGTATGACATCCCGGCTAATCAAGCTGATGTCCAGAAGTATCTCAATGAAATTGACTCCAATAAGAATGATGGCACAGCTTTAATAACCAGCAAGATGTTCAAATGATTGCCAGCGACATTACCATGCCCCTGACCAATCTGTTTAACAAACTTCTACAGCTAGGTATACATCCGTCTTCTTGGAAACATGGAATTATGGTCCCTATACACAAAAAGGCTCCAAAACTGAAATTTCAAATTATCGCCCAACAACTTTACTTAACACCCTGTCCAAAATCTTCGAGAAGATCATTGCTCAAAGTATTCTTACATTTCTCAAACAAAACAACTTTATCTATCATCGTCAATTTGTTTTTTTTTTTGCGTGGGAACAGCACCGTGGCACAACTTGTTGAAATACTTCATGAGATTCATTTACATTTTGGGAAAGGCGAGAGTGTCAGGTTCATTTTTCTAGAT
Organism: Phoronis australis; assembly: GCA_002633005.1. Lineage (NCBI taxonomy): Eukaryota > Metazoa > Phoronida > Phoronidae > Phoronis > Phoronis australis. The sequence continues at coordinate 97,317 of NMRA01000908.1, forward strand.
ATAGCTTCTGCTTTCGACTGTGTCCCTCACGACCTTCTACTTCACAAACTTCGATTCTATGGCATCACTGGTAATCTTTTAAACATGATCACCTCATATCTCTCCGAAATAACATACAGTGTTCGTGTCGACGGCGTACTTTCAACTTTATCCCCTCCTGGATTTGTAAACGCAGGTGTACTGCACGGTAGCGTATTGGGCCCTCTTCGCTTCTTGGTTTATATTAATGACCTTCCTGATAACCTATCATGTAGCACATACCTTTATGCAGATGACACGGCGCTTTTTTACCCCTTCGTAGGGAACAGCCCTGAATGTTCTTTGCAGCTTCAACACGACTTTAATAAACTCAGCTATTGGTCACAAGAATGGAGAATGAATTTTAAACCAGGAAAAAGCGTTGACCTCACCTTTTCCAAATCCATTAATGCTCTCTTCCTTGTTGACCCGCCTTATGACCTTAAACTTAATGATGAAACCATTCCTAGAAAACAGTCGCACAGACATATGGGTATACTGTTAGATGAAAAACTCTCATTCACCCCTCACGTTCGGGAGCTCGTACAAAAAACTCAGGAACTAATCAACCCACTTAAGCTTGTCTCTCGTCATCTGAATTCTACACATTTAGAACTTTTGTGCAAATCCTTTATACTTCCACACATTGATTATTGCGATATTATATATCAGTCTGCCAATACGGATGCACTCCAACATTTGGAGACGTTACAATATCAAGCCGCCTTACTCATAACCGGATCTTACAGGGGATCCAATAGTGTTAAGGTTTTGAATAGTCTCAAGTGGCCCAAACTGTCTACTCGACGCAATCTTCAAATGACCACATTTACTTTCAAGGCAATAAACAATGTCAACAACGTGTCTGTCAAAAAATATTTGATCTATATACTAGACAAGGCCATCGTAGTGATTTGAGATCCTCCACCCCATATGCAATTCCTCCGTCGTTCAGTCAGGCATTCAGAAGGTCTACAGTCATGATGTGCATCAACAACTGGAATTCTCTTCCAGTCTCTGTTAAGGAAGCAACTCTTTTACAAGTATAAAAATATTTTTAGAACTGTTTTTCATAATTTTGATAACTCAACACCCTTGACTCAATTCTCCCTTACCCGCGATAACGAAATAGCATTGTACATATCAAGATGTGGCCTTTTCCTCAACTCTGACAAGTTCAGGCACAACTTAGGAATGTCTCTCCAAACTGTAAATGTGGTGACCATAAACCTTATCCTCATATTTTCTTCAAATTTCCCCTCATCGAATACCTGAGAGGCTTACTCTTTCGTGCACTCAATGAAAACCAGTCAATTGTTAACGCTCTCAATTCTTGTAATAATATCCCTACTAGAGTTACATTATTATTGAATGGTAGTCCTAACCTTGACTTCGTTCTCAACGAATTCCTCCTAAGCAACGTTAGTAAATTTTTATTTACCGTTTATCAATATTGTTGCCTCTGATTTCCCTACACGAATCTGTACATATTTTTGTTTTTATCTATCGGTAATTGCATATCTAAGTATCGGAATACTTATTTTAGATACTACTTAATTGTATATACCTCTATGTATACTAGTTTCATTTATGAATTGTTTACAACTCAGATATAATGCTTCGCGGTTTCTGGATTTGTTATTATTTCTTTGTATGTTCTGTGTATTCTTCAATAAATATATATCACATAAGAAAAACTTACCTGAATCAATACGTACACATACTCCAGTCAGTCTGAAAATGTCCCTTGAAGTCTATGAATTTACTGACTTACACACTGGGTACTTCCTCCTAACTCGTCAGCGCCCAGGTAGTCTGCTGCGATACCAGCTCGATCACCTATCAGTTGCCACTCTGACGTTACCGTTCAGATGGATGTTCTTGATGTAATGTTCTACGCTGTTTTTACAACTGAGCACATGTAACAACTCAACATACTCATCAACATGAAAGGAGCAGCACGATTAGTCTTTGTGGAACTAGAAACGAACCTGCATATAGTCTACCATATTTGCTGGGAATGTGACCTAGTTTTTGGCGGTTTAGAAGGCCTATTTAAATGACAATTTAAAAAAGTAACTAAATTATTTAATGCAGTGCTCATCTGCGACAGGTGTCACAATTACTTTACCCCAACATTTGGCCAGTTTGTGAACATCAAATCTTAAAAAATCATTTACTAGCGAAACTGCAATGGCTTATGCCCCGCCCCCCCCCCTTGGCTAATAGTTTCAATTGCCTTCACTAAAATTTGGTCTATGGTCTAAAAAGCGCCAGATCCTTGGAAAAAAGTGGGGTTGAAATTTAAAAAGCTGCTGGTATCGATGCTTGTCGTATTTCAACATATTCACCGTTTTGCAGGATTGTGACGATACCTCTGAGTGCAGCTACATGAGCTAGTACTCGTAATCAGGGGCAGTGGTAAACGAAAGTACAACATAAACAATACCATAACTTAAAGATTTACGTTTACTTTGGGCTACGGCGAAATAAGATGCACTAGCGCACACAGTGGTGTCTTTGTTTTCGTTCATTTATTTCTAAAGACTTTTAATAAACCTGGAACATGGCTAATTTTCTGAGCAAGCGTTGTGACAAAGTTAAGGCGACTTTTGCTTGTTGTTTACTTTTTAAAAGCAGAGCCCTAACACAACAAATATTCCTTTTTTTCGAAGTTAGTTCAACCAAAGCGATAAGCTTATGACTCAGTCTTCAAAACTTGCTATAAGTCATGATCCAAGATTGTCTTAGTCAATATTCTAAAATACTCTGATTTGTAGATTAATTGTTCCCCTTCCTTTGCCAGTGTGATTTTGAACAATCAAATTCAGGTTTAAAGACGGTACTGGCTTTTCAAAATGTTCCTTTTTTGAGAATTAGTGACACGTCCGCACGATGACAGACTGCGCAATAAGTCTTCCAGGAGGAGTAGTATCTACCGTCTCTCAAGAATCCGTTAAGAAGCAACGTCAGGAACACGTCGTCATAGTTTACAGAGTGGCACTTGCTGGTAACATTAGCGTTGGTAAAATCATCAGGACAGCGCGAGATCACTATACTACCGAAAGGGTAAATGCTGAAATCTAACGTCAGACATTCTTTGTAGCGGTTGATTGATGTGAAATTTCTTGCATTTGCCGAGGTCAGTACAGAACTGATCACAATAACACATTTGTTTCTGACCGTGTCTTATATCTTCCACAAAAGGCGATGAACAAGAAACACCACAGGCTTGATACAGCGATGGCTTAGAAGGCTGAGAATCACAGGAAACGCCACACGTCTGGGACACTGAAAACATTACACGTCTTATAGTACGTATAAGTTGAAACAGCATTGAGCAATGAATTAAGATCCGTCCCACGAGAAAATCAAATGAAATAAAAAATCACTCTAGGGATCATCTTTCAGATTCAGCTTAAATTTTGTTTATGTGATTGTGATGTGGCTATGATACAAGAATTACCGATGTTGAACTTCTTTGCCTCATGCTGTTTTCCTATAGGCCTTTGAAGGTTCACGAACAAAATGAGACCTGTTGTATACTGAAAACAGCAATTTCCATCATAAAAAACAACTAAATTGCATGCATTGAAGGAAAACAAATTATGGGAGTAGGAAGTGGGACATAAGGACTACCAAATAAAATCGATACTAATAATTTCGCTGCATTTATCACGTGACAGGGGAGATAAGGGCAGAGGAACGTTTTTGCAGTGTTGAAAGTGGGTGTCACTCAAGTGCTTCTACAAGTCCGTGTGCGGAACTGTGAACATTGAATGATATTGGATGTGAGAGCAAACTTAAGAAACTTGTCAAATGGACATTTTTCATTTTTTGTTGAAAAATTTCGTATTCCTCACTTCTTTACGAAATGTTTCGTGACTTCATTACACTTAAAATGGTTTCAAGCAGAACAAAATAATGAGCATCGACATTTTATAGACCATAATGCTGTCTTAGATATTCACACACATTTCACCCCTTAAGAGTTCATAGCTGACCGTGGGTCAAAGGTTACGCTGGCACTGGTGTTTACACATTTGCCTTGGACCATTACCCAAAACGGTTGGTGCCCTTGGAGACAATTTGTAGGCTGACATAAATAATTCATGTGATATTAAATGAAATATTCCGAATCGTGCACTATTTCAAGGCTATATACCTTATATTTAGAAGCAATTCTTTTAAATTAAGGTTGGTGTCCACATGAAGCTGACGAACCGCTTTGAAGACGAAGGACTACAAAAAATGGCCTTATATTCCGGGTAGTAAGATAATTATTGACCCCATAAGAGCTCGTTACCTTTTAAAGAAAGCATTCTCCACGAAATCACTGCTTTCTGCCCATGTTATTTGGAAGAAATGACGCACCAAATATATGCAGCATTCCCCCCAAGAACAGGACAAAGACAAAAGTTCGAGCGCAGGCACACTTATCAGCCGCTAGAGGTTGAACTAAATAAACATGGTGGGCGTCTAACAAGCACTTCCGAAACAACTGAAAGCATGTCAATTTCAGAGTGCTTTGCGTCTTATTTTATGTTCGATGACAACACCTTCACTGGTTACATTTGTTAACAGTGACACCAATAAACACCATTAGCGCATCCAGATTAACCTAATTCAATCAACACCATTCACAACGGAATTTCACCATTCACATGTGTATTCTCGTTTGGCCACTGTCTCACAGCATGAACAGAACGCTTACATCTATTAGCAACAATAGACAGAGTTCTCCACTAGCAGAATGGCAGGAGGTACAAGTAAAATAGATCAACCTTTCCAATGTCTTTCGAATTTCCTTTTGCTCCACTTAATCATCAAGTACAATTCCACACACACGCTAGTCACGTAGCCCTTCGGTTGGCCGGTTAGGGGCTACAATACTTCCCATCGGTATAGCTGTACGAATTTCGTCCCGTGTATTTTAAACGG
>NMRA01000909.1:15053-54982 GCA_002633005.1 Phoronis australis
AAACCCTTTCGTCAGACAACTCTTTGACGCCTTAACTTGTTATCTAATGTAATTTTCTACGTCTGTGTGGTTTAATTGTTGACACATTATTAAAATTCAATATCCAGGTTGGACTCGAAAGACCGGCTATTTAACTCACGCAATGTCTACTTTCGCTTTATTTATCGCAGTGAGCCTCGCTTTGGATTTTAATGTCCGCCGCGTGAATAGAGTCTATAGATCGTACTCCGCAACACAACAAAAATCTCTGGCCGAACACACGTTGTTGTCACGTGATGTTTGTTCTGAAGTACGTCTGCATATTGTGTGAGAGAGCGAGCGCGTGCGTGTCATCAGAGTACTTGTCAGAGTAAACGCGATGTTACGATCTAGGTGTGCATTGTAACTAAGAAAATTAACACAAGCAGTAAAGCAGAACGTGTTTTATTTAGCACTTGTCGATCTCATCTGCTGAAAAACGTTTAAGAATTGTCTCGATAAAGCCGATGTCATTGAGTCGCTGGGTGACTGGATGCGTGACAGTCTAACAGTTATTTTTCGGGAGATTTGGGGGTGTAAGGGTGCAGAAGTGTTTACCATCAGTGGGTCATTTTGACTTTAAAAACACCAATTACGACTAATTTAATAATGCCCCCGTAAAATTAACGCATTTTTAGAGTATTAGAAACTTTCGGAAATAAGTGCCAGTATTTAATTCTTGCCGATGCTATGCTACCCGTTTCATGAATAGATAGCTCCCGAAGACTAATCTTCCTTGACAGATTCTTGAATGTAGCGCGTGCTTCCTAGCCACGTGCTTTTAACTGAACAAAGGTCAAGTTTTTATGAGTCTTTGATTCGCGGTATTCACTTGTACAAAGAGATTTGGATTCCTGTTGAGGGAGAAGATATGTACGGGAAAAATACTTTATCCTTTTGGCAAGTACGCTGCATCTGTTCTGAAAGGGCAGACCATAATAGCACACGATAAGCAAAACTTGCGTTCTTTTTGAAGACGGCGGAAGTTTGAAGCGTATAGTCCTGGCTAAATACCAACATAACGGTGAGGCTTGTAGTCTATAAATTATGCGCACAATGATATTTTCTGGACTGTCGGATGTTATTGATGAATTGAAGACGTTACTGTAGAATTTAAGAACTGTAGGTAAGGAATTTTTGGCATGCTCATGAACAGGGCGCTTATATTAGCAAAGTCTGAAAACGCGTGGGGGCGCTTATGGGGCATGGGCGCTTATTAAGGCGAAAACGGTAAACGTAAAAAAATAAAAATTGCCACTATCAAAACAAGATCAACGCGGAGCGTTGAAATGTGCCTACGAATGCATCGAAAATGGTGTGCTTTTAGGGTTATTTCTTTGTATCACAAAAATGGCCATAAGATGACACAAAAATGCACAATCCACCCAAAAACGGGAACATGCCTTTTTTAATAAAATTCCGTCAAGGAAAACGGAACAAAATGAAATTGCCACTTGTGGGCACAGTGTCCGTTCGAACCGCCTAAAAGTCGTCGTATGTTATCTTCATATTAATCCACATACTAAATTTAATAAAGATCTTGTAGTGGGTTTTGCAGATACAGCTATGGGCGAAAAACAAAACTACCACTAGGAGGCGCCACAGTAGACAGTCGTCATAATCAAAGCTCCCCTTCACACAGAAAACATACGCTAATTTTCGAAACCATCCCTAGAATGATTTGGTTGATCAAGGGGTGGACGCCAAAAACAAGATTTGAAAACAGCAAAAATGGCCACTAGGTGACGCAAAATATCTTGCTTCCATCCAAAAACAGGATAATAGATGCCTATATTCAAAACTTTATGAAAATCTGTTGAGGACCTTTGAAGATACGGACTGGTAAACGTAAAAAACTATAATTGTCACTAGGGTGCATACGAGTAGTCAGATCCGTCCGAAAATCGTTGTCGTCTGTTGTCAAAATCGTATAAATACACTTGCTAAATAAATTTAAGATCCTGTAAACACTTTAGGAGATACAGCCATGAGCCCAAAAAACAAAACTCCCACTAGGAGGCGCCACAGTAGTCAAACTCGTCGGAAAATCATCGGCAGCCATCCACTTCATAATAAAAACACATATGCCAATTCCACTATTATCCTGAAAGCGGTTTGGTTGATAGACGAGTGGACGCCAAAAACAGACTAAAAAACAAAAAATGGCCACTAGGTGGTGCAAACGAGATCAAATCCATCTGAAAACGAAGAGATAGCGTCACTTCATTAACATATGCCAGTATGCCAAATTTTATGAAAATACATTGAGGACCTTTAAACATACAGAGGTAAACGCAAAAAAATAAAATTGCCACTGGGGAGCACACCAGTAGTAAGATCTGCCTAAAAGTCCTCGTCCTTCGTTGTTGACATCATATAAATACACTTGCTAAAGGTCCTCCAAACGGTTTAGGAGATACAGCCATAGGCGCAAAAAAACTGCCACTAGGAGGCGCCACAGTAGTCGAAGTCGTTGGAAAATCATCGTCAACCGTCATAGTAAAAACATACAAGCCAAATTTTTCACAATCATACTAAGCGGTTTGGTTTATAGAGAGGTGGACGCTAAGAAGCAGACTCGAAAACAGTAAAAATGGCCACTAGTTGGTGCAAACTACGCCAAATCCATCCGAAAACATGAAGTTACCTTCGCCTCACTAATAGATGCCTATATACCAAATTTTGTGAAAATATATTGAGGACCTTTGAAGATACAGAGATAAACGTCAAAAGCTAAAATTGCCACTAGGGGGCACACTGGTCGTCGGATCCGTCCGAAAGTTCGCTCATGCCGTTCCAGCTGTAAAGGCAACATACGTGCAAAATTTCATGAACATATGTCAATCGGTTTTGGAGATAGAGTAGCGAACGCCGTAAGGACGCCGCCCGGACGGACGGACGGGGTTGACAGCATAATGCGTCCACATCATGATATAAATATGTGGGCGCCTAAGAACCGGACAATCGCCGCACAAATAAAAAAGTTGTTCAATCAACGTTTCGTCTATTAATTGGACATCTTCAGGATCATGTTTACAAAAGACAGCAAGTGCCAAAATACAGCTCAGGTAACATCCATAAAGTGAAGTGAGAGATACAGGGAATGTAGACAGTAGCTGGACCAGGTCATAACCTTAGTTGCAGGGACACTGAGGTCTGCATGTTATTCAGAGAATCAGTAGCATGCTGGTTGTGAATGGCCAATGACTCTTTGATGTACAGTAATGTCTTATTAGGTTCTCTGAAGATAATACTAACTGAATTGGCTTGGTGATTGTTGCTAACACAATGCCTATATATGTTGCTTTTCTCTGAAATGTGATGTTCTTTCAGCCTGTCACAGAAGCATCTTTGTGTGAGTCCGGTATAGAATTCAGTTGTCACATTCAACCTTCTAAAAAACATTGCTCTTGTTCAATAAAGGGATGGGTGACTTCAGTTTACACAGCATATTGGAAAGTTTCCAAAGAGGTTTGAAAACAACTATCAGTTCAATGGCTGGGTCTATGCAATGAATAAGGCGAGATAATTGATGTTTCAATTTTGTACTACTTGGCCGGTGTAATCAGGAGAAAAGAACAAATTTCTTTTTCTCGGGTCCAATAACAGCTACCAAATCTGTATCATTCATTTTTGAAAGGAAGCGCCTTTTACAGCTATTCAAAAATTTCAGAGTGTAACCATTGGCACGCAATAACTGGAAAATCCAAGCTAAGTCACTATCAAAACTTAAATTGGTGGAACAAATTCTCCAGGCACGGTGTAACAAGCAATTGACTAGACCTCTCTTGTAGTGGATCGCTACAAAACTATCAAATTTAAGATAAAGCTTACGATACACAGAAGTAACAACGGTACTATTCTCACGTTTAGCTAAAACATCTAGAAAAGGTATAGTAAACACGACTCGTGCTCAGATTCACTGGTGAAGTTGTTGGACGGATGCACATTGTTCATGTGATTGAAAAAGGTGTTGACTGAGTTCTTGGATGAAAACACAACAAATGTATCGTCCACATTCCTGCGATAAAATTGTGGTTCATAATCCGGTGGATAACTAGCCAGAGGCTCAGTCCTTTGTAAATATGATCCTGATGATGTCTAATGTATAGACAAAACGTTGACCGAACATGAACTTTTTTATTTGCCCGGCGATCGTCCCGTGTTTAATCTTACTGTGGCCAAAAACCGATTTATGTAACAGACATGCAATTGGGCCCCATCTACACTACCTAACCATCTACTACATGTAAATAACAGGCATTAAGTGTGTGTATAAGACTATATTTGTTGCAACAAACACGAGTAGTTAAGCCCATCTACTAAATAACAGGCATATGTGAGCAGGTAACAGTTTTGTTGCAAAGAACACAAATGGTTTACATCCAATTAAACTCATTACTCCCTCTTGTAGCCCAGACATCAATCAACTCCACCTCACTTGCTATCTCCGTTTGCATAGTTTTGCAATTTTACAACGCGGTGGGTCAGCTATGGGATGTTGGATTAACCAACTAACCAAGTGACTCTTCTTTTGGATAGTTTTACGATATGACCACCAGGTGGGACAGCTATTGAATGTTAGATGTCAGCCAACTAACCAACTCTTTCTTGGGATAGTTTGACAGTTTGACTACCAGGTGTGATAGTAGTAATGTGTACTCCTAACTAGTTGTTTGACATCCATGTAAGATTCTGACATGTATTGAGGGTGAGTGCTAGGAACAAGGGAGGTAGGGACAACTAAAATATTTTCCAAAAGTATCGGGAATATGTTCGTTTAGTACCACCAGATCACCTTACTAAGTTAGATTTTTGGAAACGGAGGCTATTAGATACCAATAGCAATTTTTTAATAGAATTTCACTAAAGCAGCACGAAGTATGTGAAAGAAAATATCCATGCATATGCGTGTTATAATGGCTGGCTTGCGTACCTCATTAATCAATCCTTCTAATTCCATCTTCTTCCATACTCTTGTGAAATTGGCAAACATATCGACTTTACTGAGGTAGTTTCCACTATATCTACCTTGATTGTCCATGCCCATAGCCTCGATGACAAAATGACCCCCTATAACAAAAACAAAATGGCAACAGTAGCACGTAGTTCCATTATCATTTAGACGCCATATGTGTAACTTGTCTGGGAAGACTTCAATGCATTTTAAGTGCGAGAGAAGTCTTTATCAGCCATTTTCAAACCTTTTGATTTTTGACACTTGCAGCACTTTTGAACAATATTTATGAGTTGTACGGGGTGGGTCGATTAGCCTGAAAATGTGCTCTTGTGTTATGCTCCATTGGTAGAATAATATCGCGTCTCAGATTTTTATTTTGCTTTGAACAACATCCAAAATAAAAACTTTTTGCGATAATTTAAAATGATACTTTGTTGGCTGCTATCTCTGTTGTTATACTGAAATAAAAAATCTTAGAAAAGGTATTGACAGCAAGTACAAATACTTGGAAAACAAGTCAACGGGAAATTCCTTTTTGTAGAAGTTCATATCCATAGCAAAAATACTGCTAAAAAACTGGCGGTAATGTGATTATAAACGAGCGTGCATAATGCGACTACTGCTTTACAACTGCTTAAGGCAATTTATTTTCACAAGTTTGAATTTACACAATAATTAAGAATGAAACGGGATATAAAAAACATTTTTAACACCAAAATATGATTAATAACGGATTTAAATTGAGTCAGATACTAAAACTCAGTGAAAACATAGATTATAAACAACAGCTTCGCAATTTCTTATGTACTATCATAGAAGAGGCGCCACTCTCCTAAATTACCAATTTGTTTCCAGTTAGAGTATTGTGACGTAAAACCCTTGAATCTATTTTATTGTCCACAACAATGAAAAAATAATAATTTCGGCATTGAAACTCTGTTCAAAGGCTTTCAAAAAAGAACTGTTGGCATCGTGAATACTTTTAGCACCCCACCACACGAGCATGATTAGCAGATGATGTACTTGCCAGAAGTAAAAAAAAAATTGCCAGGTGTCGCTAGTGAATAATGACGTCACGGCTAATGCGTAAGATCACAGATTTCGTTCACTGAAAATATACGGATTTGGCGGTCCATGCAGAAAATAAACCTCTGAAAAGTTTTAATTAAGGTATCCTACCAGCAACACTGTACACGAAGGAGATTGTAGATTATTTTAAACTTTTAGCAGTGTGTTCGTTGGCAACAATACTAAAAGTAAATCAACAATCGGTAGTCATCACCACCGTCAGTGTCAACTTTTTATTTCTTAGAATATAAAAACATGTAGGCAAACAGGTCTCAATGTAATACAAGAGCAGCGCGGTGCGTTGAAATGCACCCACGAATGCATTGCAAATGGTGTGCTTTTAGGGTTATTATTTGTACCATAAAAATGGCCCCTAGATGGCGCAAAACATACAATCCATCCAAAAACAGGAACATTCAATATTTCATAAAAATCTGTCACGAAAGTTCAGAGAAACAAAGGAAAACAGAATATAATGAAATTGCCACTAGTGGGCTCAGTGTCCGTTGGATCCGCCTGAATGCCGTCGTCGTCTGTTGTTATCTTCATATAAATACACTTACTAAATTTAATAAAGATCCTGCAGTGGGTTTAGGAGATACAACTATGGGCGCAAAACAAAACTACCACTAGGAGGCGCCACAGTAGTCAGTCACGATCATCAAAGGTCGTCTTCACACGGCGAACACATATGCCAATTTTCAAATAATTTGGTTGATACGGAGGTGGACGCCAAAAACAAGATTTGAAAACTGCAAAAATGGCCACTAGGTGGTGCAAAATACCTCGATTCCATCCAAAAACAGGAAGATAGCGTCATCACACCAATAGATGCCTAAATTTAAAATTTCTTGAAAATCTGTTGAGGACCTTTGAAGATACAGTTAAACGTAAAAACTAAACTTGCCACTGACTAGGGGGCAGAGCAGTAGTCAGATCTGTCCAAAAGTCGTCATCATCTGTTGTCAACATCATATAAATACACTTGCTAAATTAAGTAAAGATCCTGAAAACAGTCTAGGAGACAAAGCCATCAGCGCAAAAAAACTGCCAATACTAATCGAAATCATCGGAAAATCATTGTCAGTCGTCCCTTTCATAGTAAGAACATACATGCCAATTTCACAATCATCCTTTGAGCGGTTAGGTTGATAGAGGGGTGGACGCAAAAAAAAACAGACTAAAAACAGTAAAAACGGCCACTAGGTGACGTAAACTACATCGAATCCATCCGAAAATGGGAGGATAGCGTCATCTCACTAATAGGTGCCTACATACCAAATTTCATGAAAATCCGTTAAGGAAAAAAACGTCCAATCCATCTGAAGATAGTTACATGCGATCGCTTTTTTAATAGAAAGCTATTTCCCAAATTTCATAAAAATCTGTCAAGGAACTTCAGAGAAACAAAGGAAAACAAAAAATAATGAAATTACCACTTTGGGACACAGCATTCATTGAATACGCCTGAAAAACGTAGTCATCTGTTGTTAGCTTCACATAAATACAATAACTAAATTTAATAAAGATCCTGTAGTGATTTTAGTTGATGCAGCTATAGGCGCAAAACAAAACAAAACTACCACTAGGAGGCGCTACAGTAGACGTATGCGTTATCGTCAACCGTCCTCTTCACACTGAGAACATATACACCAATTTTCAAAGTCATCCTCAGAATGGTTTGGTTGATCGAGGGGTGGACGCTAAACAACAAGACCTGAAAACAGGAAAAATGGCCACTAGGTGGCGCAAAAGTTCCTCGATTCCATCCAAAAGCGGGAGGATAGCATCATGTCGCCGATAAATGCGTATATTCCAAATTTTCTGATAATCCGTTGAGGACCTTTGAAGATACAGAGGTAAGGCTAAAAAATGAAAATTGCCACTAGGAGGCACACTGGTAGTCAGATCCGTCAGAAAGTTGTTATCATCTGTTGTTAACATCATATAAATACACTTGCTAAATTTAGCAACGATGCTGCAAACGGTTTAGAAGATACAGCCATGGGCGAAAAAAAGAGACAAAACTGCCACTAGGAGGCGCCACAGTAGTCGAAATCGTCGTAAAATCATCGTCAGCCGTCCTCGTTATAATAAAAACATACATGGCAATTGACACGATCATACTTAGAGCGGTTTGTTTGAGAGAGGGAAGGACACTAAAAAAACAGACTCGAAAACTGCAAAAATGGCTACGTCAAATTTATCATTCGAAAACAGGAGGATAGCGTCATCTCACTAACAGATGCCTATATGTCAAATTTCATGAAAATACGTTTAGGACTTTTGAAGATATAGAGGTAAGCGTCAAAAACTAAAATTGCCACTAGGGGGCACACCGGTTGTTGGATCCGTCTGAAAATTAAGTCATGTCGTCTCATCCATGATAGGAACATATGCGAAAAATTTCATAAACGTACGTCAAAGGGATTTTGAGATAGAGCAGCGGACGCCGGACGGACGGAGATGAGGGCATAATGCGTGCACATGTGGGCAATTAATGATTATGAACTGCCTAACCAGTAAAACACCAATGAACAAAGCTAACATTATGAGACTTTACACGGAAAATTTGATAGTGACACTTAGGGCGGTTTGGTTGATAGAGGAGTGACTATCAAAAAACAGACTCAAAAACAGCAAAAATAGCCACTAGGTGGTTCAAACTACGTTAAACCCTTCCGAAAACAGGAGGATAGCGTCATCTCACTAATAGATGCCTATATGCCACATTTTAAGAAAATACGTAGAGGATCCTTCGAAGATAAAGAGGTAAACGTAGAAAACTAAAATTGCCACTAGGGGACACACCGGTAGTCAGATCTGTCTGAAAGTTGTCGTCATCCATTGCCAACATCATATAAATATACTTGCTAAATTTAGTAAAGACCCTGCCAACGATTTAGGAGATACAGTCACAAAACAATGCCAATAGGAGGCGCCACAGTAGTCGAAATCATTGGAAAATCATCATATTAAGAACATATATGCCAATTTTCACAATCATCCTTAGAGCAATTTGTTTGATAGAGGGATGGACGCCAAAAGACAGACTCGAAAACAGCAAAAATGGTCATTAGGAGGCGCAAACTACGTCGAATCCATCCGAAAACGGGAGGATAACGTCATCTCACTAATAGATGCCTATATGCCACGTTTTATGAAAATACATCGAGGACCTTTAAGATAAACATTAAAATTGCCAAATAGGGGACACACCGGTAGTCGGATCCGTCCGAAAGTTCCCTCATGCCGCCACATCCATTAAAGGAACACAATGCAAAATTTCATGAACGTACGTCAAAGGACTTTGGAGATAGAGCAGTGGACGCCCGACCGACGGACGGAGATGACGACATAATGCCTCCCACTAAAAATGTGTGGGCGCATAACAAAAATGAAGCGGAAATAGTATCTTTAAGGCATACTCTATCATGGTCTATGTATAACTGCTTTATTTAGATTTCCTTACACTTATATAGGTTTTTTTGGTTTGTTCTATTTTTTGCTTGTTGTATCACATCCATATATATGGTGAATTAATTCATGATAAGCGACTTAGTATTTCTATTTTGCATCTTGTGCTTTACTCAAAAAGTATTTTATTTTAGGTCAATTAATTTAATCATATAACCATATCCATATTACTTAGTCACTTGACTTACAACCACAACGAGTAGTCACCTTTCTTTAACTCAATAGCTCTATTCACTAACATGGACTCCCATTCCTGAGCAGCGTGGTCGCGAATTCGCACCTTTTCCGTCGAATCTGTAATCTGGGTCGAATGAGTACCACCCGTAATTTTGCAGGGCCTAGGAACATGTTAAAAGATAATGTGTCCTGGTTTACCATAACTAACACAATCGCCATTTTCTCAGATTTGAACTGAAACGTTGTTTTACGATTCAGTATCATAACAAGCCTTACAATCACCGATTTGTCAATACCTAGATGTATAACCATTCCACCACTTTGAGCTTTTGGCTAAGCAATTATTCAGTATAGAGCGATTATCAAGTAACGGAGTGACCATAGTCATAGAGGGGGGGAGGCAAAACATTAACTAAGCCAGCCTCAGCTGAAGGTATACTTAGTCCAATGGAAGATTGAAAACCGGCCATTTTTTCAATGAACCATGTTGTCACATGCAATATCAAGGTATTTCATGAACTGAAAGCTTGTGGTAACAAACACAATAAAATATTACAAAGCAACATACAAGAGCAACACGGAGCGTTGAAATGCGCCCACGAATCCACTGCCAACGGAGTGCTTCTAGGGTTGTTTATTTTTTTTCAGAAAAATAGTCACAAGAGGGCAAAAACATCCAATCCATTTTAAAATCGGTACATGCCATCGCTTCTTTAATAGAAAGCTATTTAGCAAATTTCATAAAAATCTGTCAAGGAGCTTCAAAGAAACAAAGGAAAACAAAAAATAATGAAATTGACACTTTGGGACACAGCCTTCATTGCATCCGCCTGAAAGACGTCGTCATCTGTTGTTAGCTTCACATAAATACAATTACTAAATTTAATAAAGATCCTGCAATGAGTTTAGGAGATGAAGCTATGGGCACAAACCAAAACAAAACTACCACTAGGAGGCGCTACAGTAGTCGAATGCGTTATTGTCAACCGTCCTCTTCACACTGAGAACATATACCAAATACCAATTTTCAAAGTCATCCTCAGAACGGTTTGGTTGATCGAAGGGTGGACGCCAAAAAAGCAAGACTAGAAAACAAGAATATTGGCCACTAGGTGGTGTAAAATTACATCCCAAAGCGGGAGGATAGCATTTTCTCACCAGTAAATGCCTATATTCCAAACCTTCTGATAACCCACTGAGGACCTTTGAAGATACAGAGGTAAGCCTAAAAAATGAAAATTGCCACTACGGGGCACACTGGTTGTCAGATCCGTCCGAGAGTAGTCATCCATTGTTAACATCATATAAAAACTCTTGCTAAATTTAGTAAAGATGCTGCAAACCGTTTAGGAGATAGAGCCATGGGCGCAAAAAAAACAAAACTGCCAGTAGGAGGCGCCACAGTAGTTGAAGTCATTGGTTAATCATCGTCAGCTTTGTAGTAAGAACATACATGCCAATTTTCATTATCATTCTCAGTGAAGTTTGGTTGATAAGGGGGTGGAAACCCAACAACAGAATAAAAACAGTAAAAATGGCCACTAGGTGGCACAAACTACGTCAAATCCATCCGAAAACGGGAGAATAGCTTCATCTCACTAATAGGTGCCTATATTTCAAATTTTATGAAAATCGTTGTGGACCTTTGAAGATACAGAGGTAAACGTAAAAAACATAAATTGCCACTAGCTAGGGGGCACACCAATAGTCAGATCTGTCCGAAAGTTGTCGTCATCCCTTGTCAACATCATATAAATACGCTTGCAGAATTTAGTAAAGATCCTGCCAACGGTTTAGGAAATACAGTCATGAGCGCAAAAAGAGACAAAACTGCCACTTGGAGGCGCCAGTGTACTCGAAATTGTCGGAAAATCATTGTCAGCCGTCCTCTTCATAATAAAAATATACATGCCAATTTTCACAATCATTCTTAGAGCGGTTTGGTTGATAGAGGGGTGGAAGCCAAAAAACAGACTCGAAAACAGCAAAAAATGTCCACTAGGTGGCGCAAACTAAATCGAATCCATCCCAAAACGGGAGGATAGTGTCATCTGACCAATAGATGCCTATATCCCAAATTTTATGAAAATACGTTTAGGACCTTTGAAGATAGAGAAGTAAGCGTAAAAAATATAATTGCCACTAGGGGGCACATCGGTAGTCGGATCCGTCCGAAAGTTCGCTCATGCTGTCCCTTTCATAATAGGAACATATGTGCAAAATTTCATGAACGTACGTCAAAGCGTTTTGGAGATAGAACAGCGGACGCCGGACGGACGCCAGACGGACAAAGATGACGGCATAATGCGTCCACATATAAATATGTGTCCGCATAAAAATGTAAACAGAAGTGTTGGATGGTTTTCAAGGACAACACTATGCACTGAATGTACAGTATTAAGAATGCATATTTCTGATAAACACATGATGGAACTTACAATGTACAGAGATACTGCATTGAAGAAAGCGAGAATCCAAGATCTAGTGTCTCCGGTGCTATACAAACTTCATGGAAGTTAGTAGGAGAGATGAGTGGATAAACGTTGACAAATTCTTTGATATAAGATGGATCAGCATTCGGTAGATTTCCTGTAAAACATTGTGCACGAACGTGAACGCGAATTACCTCCCTCATCCCGCTGCCACATTGTGTAGTTACATAAGCATTGCAATTAACACCTGGAGTAATATCACTATTGCCAGTTCATGAATTAAATGAATTGCCTATGCTGTAGTGGATAAATTTGTGTTTGATGGTAACAAGCCACTACTCCAAAGGTCCACTACTCCGAAAGAGAATTACTCTTAAAAAAAGTTTCTCAAAACCGGGGCTTCCTAATATGGTCCGATGCACAGTTCTGTTGCGTTTAAAAACATTTTAGTGTGTGTTGTTTCTTATGTTGCTTTTCAGAATTTAGGACTTTTATACATTACTTAGGAATAGCAATATTTTGATGTACGTTATTATAATGAAAAATGTTTAGTGTTACGATTTTCATTGTTGCTTAAACATAGTAACACTTTTAAACACTGAAATTCTTTGGGTTAGATTACTCGTACTATGTTTAAAGTGGTGCCTAAACAAGGCAAGGTGTAGTTTTAAAAGACTTTCGGCCTAATTGGGCGACATTTTCTCCCTTTCTTTTTGACCTGATGTTACCCTCAGGATTGGTCCATATTTGAATATTATTGACTGCTGATGAGTTAAAAATTCGTTTGCCCAAATCGGGAAATGACACGAGATTCCTTTCCTTGTCACGATGTTCCCAATATTTCACTGAAACTTATTACTGGTATGCGCCAAAGGGTCATGGGTCAAATTAACTGCTATACACACCGGTATATCGGTTGATATCCATTGTTCCTAATCTTTGAGCCATTCATAGATTGCCAACCAATTTACATCAACTGAGCTTCATTCAGAGGCCAAATCAATTCAAACATCTAGATACCTTGGTAATTTTTTTGCAGAACATTTCAAGTTCAGTGACACCATTACGTGCACTGAGAGTAGACAGGGGGTACAGTTTTGTTGATGCCCACTGGGTGGTCTACATGGGAATAAGAATACAGGAGTTTTGTCGGCGAGGTCGTTTCCATAAGCCACAAGTGCTATCCCCAGGGATGTTCATATTTAATCATGAGTTCAATTCACATCAGATAACAAAGAAACTTAGTAAGGAAAGTGTGTTTGTTAACTCTGCATTAAATTGTGGGGCTGAACGTGAAGCCAGTTCACATGCTTTTGTATAATGTAGTGACCACTTCTTTGTCCTTTTTTCCGTAAATCCTTGATCTGCACTATAAGTAGCCCCAATTTCACCAAAAGGCACTTTCTGCTTTTGTGAACAACAAATGTTTGTGGGCCATGATGGAGGACATTCATTGTGAAATTCTCGCTGAAACTAATACCTTATTAAGTTCATCTAGATGTCAGACCTGTCCAAATGATTACGTGTCTTACTTTTCTAACAACAACTGTGCTGTGCTAGTGACGTATAAATGCAATGAATAACTTTTGTAACTGATTTGTGCGCAATCAAAGAAATGTGAAATGATCTTGAACTATGAAAAAGAACTCACCAGTAAGTCTCCGTACGAGGGACTTGTAGTCGTTCATAGGCAGGTCCTCATATAATACTTGAATGGGCAGTTCATCACCGTACCGAGACCGTAAAGTTCCTTAATAGAAAGAATATCATGTTATACGAAACAGAGTTCTGACATTTTTGTCTCGGTACTTAAAGCCAATTAAAAATAGAAGTGTTTGATGAAAAGAAAAAGAGAACTTGATACCTTGAACTCGCAAAATCTCGTCTAGTTTGACTTCAAAACAATTCAGGGGGAGGCGCCATGGTCTCCCTTACTGCGCATTTTTGTGAAGATTTGCATGTGCACCAAGACGGACCTAAAATGACACCCAGTGTGCATGCATACAAAAAATGCCAGCTTGAGATCTGACAGATTCTTACCCACCACTTGGTTAGTTCTTAATATTTTATTCACCTTCACTTTCTAAGGTAAAATGCATTACCTACCTACAATCTCTCTGAAAATCCCCATAGAAGAATTGCCATCTCCTGTAGCATAATCGCCTATTGTAAACGTTGATCCACCATCACATGGAACTTCATCTTGAAAAAACACAATTATGATAGAAAATTGCATCATCTCTCCATCAGACTTTTTGACATTTCAGTATAATCAGTAACATCAACAACTCATGCCACCAGGCATGCCTTTGTCACCAGTGCCGTATTAGGGCCCATAAGAAGTCTAGGCCCTGCTAACTTGAGCTGCCTGTCAAGCTGTCCCTAGTCGATAGATTAGAATCAAGGTACTGCCCTCTTGTTACTGTTCAATTTTAGGGTAAACTCTGACCTGTATTTGAGTTTGTTATGTCACCCATTTCAAAATCACCATTACCCCGCTGCATTTCACTAAATGGCGATCATGTTACAGGTGTACGTTGATCGTGAAATAAGTCTAGTCGATGGGAACAAGACTGTAGCCTATTTCTTACTGATTTATGACAACTAAGTGCGTTATATGAATGTTATGATGTTGTGAAGCATCATCACTATCGTCATCATATTCGTCATCTTCGTCATCATCTCCGTCGTTGCCTTTTCAGTTAAATTCACCAAGTGTCGCTCAAGACTGTAGCCTATACTTACTGATGTATGGCATCTACGTTCATCTTGTGAATGTTATCATTACTTGAATTGTTCATCATCGCCACCATCGTCGTCATATTCGTCATCTTCGTCATCATCTCAATCGTCGTTTTTTCTGTTAATTTCGCCATGTGTCGCTCCTCTGACCGCTTTCATCCTTTTTTTGTTTGTTCGCACTCTACAGGTCGCATTTTGCTACTGATTTCCACAAAATTTGCACACAACTTCTATTTCCGGAAGTACTGGAAGCCTATTGTTTCTGGTCATGATCGGTTTTAAAACGGCGGATGTGGTGGCCATTTTGTTTCCAATTTCATAGAAGCCGCAATTATTAAAGTACACGGCTGAAAATCGGTAAAGATATAAAACTGTGAGGTACTATCTACATGCAAAAATTGTGAACTTCTGGTTCAAGATGGCAGAAATATTGGCCATGGCGCATGTGCACCTAGATTCCAGGGTAAAAACGCTTTCTCCTGTAGATGGCGCATTATAGGACCAATTTCTTTGAAAATTTTCAGGTATTAGTTTCCTTTGACAAGCTATTATCCAGTTATGAGTAACCGGAAGTTGCTTTCAAAATGGCGGATCTGGCGCATTTTGACACATTTTTAGTCGTGCTGGGGTGCCATTTTAAACAGGAAGAGAAAATGACGTTAATTTTTGCATGTGGTTTCTCTGAAGTATGCCCTTTCAAATGACCACACCAGTTCACCACCACAACTCTTGAGGATATATTTTGGATCAAACTTCCAACTTTCACATTCAAGAGACTGAAGTCTTTTAACCCTTCCTTAAATAAGGGTGATGTCAGGGGCTTTTAAACCATCATCTTAATAGGAGGTAACTGCAATGCTTTTCTTTATTACTTGGCGAAAAAAATTTTTTTTTTTGGTGTCAATTTTTTTTGTTTGTTTGCACTCAACAGGTCGCATTTTTTGTCGGATTTTCACAAAAATTTCACACAACTTGTAGCCGCGGATGTGGCGGCCATATTGTTTCCGATTTCTGATTCAGTTGCTCATAAAGACCGTAGTTGTTGACATATCCGGCTGCAAATCAGCTGAAATATAAAACTATACAAGTACTACGATTTAACTAAAAATCATTTACATCTGGTTAAAGATGGCGGAAATATCGGCAGTTGCGCATGCGCACCTCAATTTTGGGCCAAAAACATTTTCTCCTCTAGAGGGCGCATTATAGGACCAATTCAGTGCTTCAACTTTTTCAGGTATTAGTTTTCTTTGGCAATGTAATAATCAATGCTAAACATTCGGAAGTTGCTTCCAAGATGGCGAATCTGGCGCATGCTGACCCATTTTCAGTCGTGCTGGGGTGCCATTTTAAACGGGAATAGAAAATGACGTGAATGTTTGCATGTGGATTCTCTGAAGTATATTCTTTCAAATGAACTGTAAGAATTTTTTCTCAGACTTACCATTTTTGAGTTATTTCACATTTAATTTCAGAAAATGCAAAATTTTAAATTTTTTCGAAATTTTTTTAGATTTTTGTGCAATTATGTTTTTAGATAGAATTTTGAACGGGCTTTCAGAATGTATGTTCCATTTTTCGATACAACGTCGACTTTTTGAATTATTTGAGATTTTCTGAAAATGCTGTTCTTTTGTTGAGCAATTTTGCTGTGCTGTTAGTTTACCGGCAACTGATTTCTGACTTCTACGTTCGTCATGTGAATGTTATCATATTGTTCATTATCGCCACCATCATCATCATAGTCGTCATCTTCGTAATTATCTCTGTCGTCGTCTTTTCAGTTAATTTCGCCATGTGTCGCTCAAGACTGTAGCCTATTTACTGATTTCTCACATCTTCGCTAGCCACATGAATGTTCAATGTTGTTCATAATCGCCACCTTTATCATTATAATCATGATCGACGTCATCATGTCAATCGTCGTCATTTTTCAGGTAATTTCGCCCGGTGTCGCACCGAACGCTTTCATTTTTTCTGTTTGTTCGCACGATGCGGGTTGCAATATTCATCCGGTCCTCACGAATGTACATGTAGTTCCAGAAGTACTGGAAGCCCATTGTTTTTCGTCAGAGTCGGATCCCAGATGGCTGACGTGACGGCCATTTTGTTTTCAATGTCAGATTCCAATGCTTCTGGAGGCTATAATTTTTGACGTACAAGACTGAAAATCGACACTATTATTCAACTGGATGTGGGCTACATGTGTACCGGAATTTGTTTTACTTCCAGTTCATAATGACGGAAATATCGGCAATTACGCATGTGCACCTCCATTTTGGGCTAAAAATGTTTTCCCGTGTAGAGGGCACATTATAAAACCAATTGTTTTGAAACTTTTTAAGTATTAGTTTCCTTTGACATGCTATTATGCAAAGCTAAGAAACGGGAAGTTGCTTTCAAGATGGCGGATCTGATGCAATTTGACCCATTTTCAGCCGTGCTGGGGTGCCATTTTAAATGGGAAGAAAAAATGAATGAATTCTTGCAGCCTATTTTTTACTGATTTCTTCTCTAGTCACATGAATGTTATCGTGTTGTTCATAATCTCCGCCTTCATTGTCATGATCGTCGTCGTCGTCCTCCCCATCGTCCTGTTTTCGCGTAATTTCGCCAAGTGTCGCTCCTCCGAGCGCTCTCGTCAGTACTCCTGAATTGATTTTCTGTTGAAGTTTTACTTGTCGAATAACAATCCGATACAATTCGTCGTGTGTTGCTGTTTATTCCCATGGGTAATCTTGGTTTCGCGAAACTTGCAATATTCAAGTGGCAATATCTTAAATATGTGAGCTGGGTTTGCGTCCACTTGTTGCTCGGTTAATCTTTTGGCCATAGATTCATGTCTGTTGACGCTTTAGTTTACTCCATTCATCGTCGATTACAGTTGTCTGGTGTACTCCACGTGTTAGCAGGTAACGTTTTAGTGGGTTGAATTACTCAGAGTAGCATCTATTGACCTCGGTTCCATACGTTACACTTGCTGATTCCATCCATTTCCATAATCTGTATAGACTACCGCATCTCATAGGGGTCTTTTTGAGTTCACGTCTTTGCCTTTTGGTCTGGCGAATGCACCATCTAGTTGTGAGCGTTTGGTAGAAAAGGTTTTTGCGGCAATGCAGTGGGACAAGGGTCTACTGTATATTGACGACATCCTAGTCTTTGCAAAGACTTTCGGTGACGCCCTCTGCGATCTCCGAGCAGTTTTTTTTACGTTTGCGGGACGCCGGTCTGCGACTTAAGCCGACCGAAGTGCAGTCTGTTTCGGAGAGAGGTACCTTTCCTAGGCCACGTAGTGTAAGAAGCAGGGGTAAGCTACGACCCTGAAAAGGTTGTTGCAGTTGCAGATTGGGAGAAACCATCCTCGAGTTTCGTATGTACGCAGTTTCCTTGGACTGGCCTCATATTACCGCAGATTCGTTCCTGACTTCTCCACTGTTGCTGCACCGTTGTCACGCTTGACCGGGAAGAACCAGCGATTCGAGTGGGATGACTCATGTCAATTGGCATTTGACCAGCTGAAGGTACTGCTTACCAACCATACAGTGTTAGCGTATCCCCGGCGGCAGGGTAGGTTTATCCTTGACACGGATGCATCGGCCTTTGGCATCTCAGGAATACTATCTCAGGAGCAGGATGGCGAGGAGAGGGTCATCGCCTATGCCAGACAAACTCTGTCAGCGTCACAACAGCGCTACTGCATCACGTATCGCGAACTTTTGGCTGTTGTTACATATGTTAAGCGGTTCCGGCATTATTTGTGGGGCCGCAACTTTCTTATAAGAACAGGCCATCACTCTCTGAAGTGGTTAAAGAATTTTAAGGAACCCGTCGACATGGTTGCCAGGTGGATAGCGGTCCTCGACACATATGACTACGAGATTAGGCACCGGAAGGGTAATCACCACGGTAACGCTGAGGGATTGTCCCGGAAACCGTATCGCAATTGCCAGCGTTCTGATTGTGACCAATGTGCTGGCCAACGAGTTTTCGCTACAGTGCGGCTGGGACGGCGCGTCATCAAGGAACGCACTGTCCACCACGCTGCAGCAAGTACACCAGTCGTTCGTAACCTCCGAGGAAGGTTGATCAAGAAACCGGCCCGGTTTCTATAATGTTTTTTTATTGTTTCTTCTTGTGGGGAAGCCAGAGGAGGCCACCAGTCAATCCCGACCCGTGTACAAGTGCGCCGAGTGTGACATGACATTCACCAAGCTATATATGCTAAAGCGGCACGAAAAGACTTGCTCACCGTTAATTAAACTTATCTGTTGTTCTCATTGTAAGCGTAGGATTTCAGCTAGGCACGCGTGCCGAAAACACCGACGCAAGACCGGGCACGACGGAACGACAGAAATACTGGTTCACAACCGGAAACGTGCAAAGGCCGTCGTTGCCGCAGAACGTCGGCAAGAGGTACACAACAGAAGGGACGTTCCCCAGCCATTTCCTGAAGTTACGGTGGCGCGAGACGAGGCTGTACGTTAGGACCGAGAAGGCCGGATGTATGTCTTCCCCAAGCAGCACTGGTTCCGCGCCTCTGTCGATCCGTACTGCCGTTATATTAGTTAGCTAGTGTTTTTAGTTCATTTGTATGTATACAGGTGATGGCCTCACCTTAATTGTTTTTATTTATTCATTTTTGTATTAGTTTATTTTGTTTATTACGCGCAGTGCTATTGTGTAAGTTGTTCGATTAACTCCATGGTGTTTGGATAGTTGTTTTTTTTTTGGCGTTATTAGTCTGCTTTTGATATTGATATGTTTAAGTGATTTGAACTTCACTCCTATTTTTTTATTTTTTTATTATCAGTCACGGGGGTGTGACATGATCTGAGGCAGGGGGAGTGTAACAAGAGTGCCCTAAACATGATTACATAAATAAGATATATGCACCCTGTAGTGATCAAGCTGTGCATTGCGTATGGAATTTTCCGATCACTTTTGGGTCCTTTGGATATGGCCAGAACCTATAGGGGTTGTGGGTCTTGCCCTTCAGATCGTGTCTGATTGGTTTAAATTGTGTACTTAAGCTTTGTCTCTGTCAGGCACGTGGAGTCCAGTCGTAGAGCTCAAGAAGTTAACACCTACACTCTCACTTACACCAAATTCCAACTATTTCTGCAGCTTTCGGGCTCCTCCCGAACTGGGTTGCCAATAGTTTAACCCCAGCAATTCTCAGGCTCCTCTTGAGCTTGATTGCATCTCACCTTTCGGATCTGAACAACTAAATTGCCCCCGTTCTTACACATACATGTACAACTATTAATTAGCGACTGGCCTACCCGTGTATCAGAACTGTATAAATCACAACGCTGCGATACTAGATCATGGAACAACTGGATTGCTTGTAAGTGTGATACATTGTATTTACATCTTCTTACAATAAATGTATGTACTATTCACCAACTTTTAGTTTTCAATATCACCTTAAGTCCGTACCGGGCTCGTAAAATCGGGACGCCTTGGTCGTAGATACCAGCCCCGTTAAACTTCAAACTCAAATTTCTCAAAAATGTGCAACTTACATGCGGGAACTTTTTAGATTTTGAAAACACTCTAGTAAATAAATTAAAAAAACACCAAAATAAAATTGCCCCCCCCCCAAAATACTCACAAAAATCATTTTCTAGAAGCCCTACAAATCCTGCCCCGGATAGAGACGATGGTCATTGTCTAGCCAACGGAGGCTGAGGGTCTACGTGTTGCCTATTCCAACTTACGCGAGTTTTCGTCATACAGAAACATATCGAGTCGAGTGAGTAAATCAGAAGACTATGGTTGGAAACTTATTTTACATTTTCCAACTAGAAGAGCTGAGAGCAACTGCGTGCGGCTGAAATTGACTTACCTAAAGCTTGTAATATGACGGGCCTTGTCTCCTCCAGTAACCGAAAGCATAAAATGAGGTCTTCATCACTGAATCCAGCGCCCTCGTCTTTGATGTAGGGAACATATCCATTGGAATTGAAACCATTTTGTACGCTGAAAGACATCTCAGTACTCAGCCTCGATCCTTAGCACGCTTGCTCACAAATCAACGTACTGTAACTTGGAAAACTACAGACTTCGTTGTCTCGACAGCACTTAAAAGCCCAGACAGCTGAACCTCTAATCTAGGGGGTCAGAGGTTGAACCTCTAAACTAGAGGGTAAGAGGTTGAACCTCTAAACTAGAGGGTCAGAAGTTGAACCTCTGATCTAGAGGGTCAGAGAATGAACCTCTAATCTAGAGGTTCAGAGAACTTCTAATCTAGAGGATCAGAGGAGACTAGTGAACTGTGCAGCTTATTACGCGGCTCCGTGTGGTTTCTTGTACTCAGCGAAGCAAATGGACTCACTATGGCCGCACTGGCAAGTTCAGTAGCTGTCTCTTGACTGGACTAAAAATCTGGCAAAACACCACAATATCTCACATAATCTCACAAAATGTTGCTTTTAGCGAGGTCCTAGAGTTGAACTCCGAGTCCCACCCAGCCTAACCTGGCGGGTGGTAAGAGTGTTCAATTCACTTCACAAGTAGCGAGGTCACCCCACAATGATCACTGTGGTCAAATAAATGTCTTGACTCCTGTGGCGGGAGATTTGAAGTGACACATACAGTGCTACGATGCTACGAAAGATAACACAAAATACGTCACACGTCATACCTCGTCAGCTGGCAGGGCCATATATAGGAAAGGGAGGGGTGGGGGGCACATTTCAGTCGTCGGTGTTAAATCGTGCCAACTGACATAGGTGTGGGGCCGGGGACAATCGAGAAAAGACAGACTGCGCAATACGGATGAGATAGAAAATTGATGAAAACATTTAACAAGTCTGTATCAGTGCACGGTGTACATTTTGAGGACCATGGCCAGCATATAGTCCGGTAAGGTCTCCGCTTTGGCATCACAGGTCGTCTAAATGCACTTGAAAACGAGCATGTAATCACTCATACAGGTACTTCGAAAAATCGAGAAAATTTGTAAAACGAAGCTTTTGTGGAGCGTATTGATTTACTGGATTTTTAAACTCAATAAGACAATTTTGCAAATGCTAAACTAAGTTCTAACAGAGGCCCCTGTTTAGCAAGAGAAAACGCAGACAAGTGTCGCTTAATTTCTTTTTCTCGAAATTGTATATCATTTGAGAAAAAAATAATCACATGACAAACAACATCAATTGCTGCGCATTTCCTGGTTTTTCAAAATATAGATATTTTCATATTTAGGGGCCCCGCCCTTGAAGGAGGCCATCGATGACATTCAAGTGGCCACCCTTACTGTGTTTTTATTGACAAATTCTTAAGGGGCAGCTCACGGAGAGAGGGCCCAATGCTGGAATCGATAACCTCTATTTTCCTGTTTTGTGTGAAATCGTGCAACCGGCTTTCCTGTTGAAGAAGGTCACTTTCCTGCACCGTCGTTTGACCACACAACAGTGGAATAAACTGTCACTCTTTTCCAAGCTTAATAATGTTTAGCCTTTCATCTTAAAGTGTCCCATTTCAGACGGGATCCTCTCTCCGTGGAGCAGTTCGGGGGAAATATCCGTTCGTCCCTCTATACATGTAAATTCGACACTGCCAAGTATTCACGAAGGAATTTGAGATTCGAAATTAATCCAAAAACACAAAACATTCGTGCACAGCTAAGCAGTATCAAGAAATTCGACCCAAACAACCAAAAAATGTAAAAAAATACATTAGGATTGACCCCCATCGAAAGGGTGGGATTTCGAAGAACGTGAAGACCAATCTATGTGAATTACACGAAGGGACTATTTACGATGGTTAGTTATAAACTAATGTTTCCTATAGCATCACAAGAGTAGTATCTCATTTGAAGGTGATTACTATGAGTCGTTTGTAAAGAATTCTCACGTGTGGAAAACACTGCTGTCGAGGCTACTATTTGTGAAGGCCCTGTACATGTCAAACGGGGGTACTCAATGAACTCTCGTAATCATAAACAAAGATTTCAACGTTTTTGACAGTGGAATTCAAGTTAACCGTTATAGGTAGTCTGAAATGAGCAAAAATACACCTTAATACGAATGCCCCATCTTGCATCTTCACCCGTTTACCAGTCAAAAATCTACAAGCATGCCTGCGGACATTGCTCATAACATTCTGTTTTGATAAACAAATTCCTTGGTTTCTGATTTACTCGTTTATATATCTACGATAGATTCATAGATGATTTTTGACAATTAGAAGCTAACCTTGTAAGAATTGATGATGTTTCAGTGAATTTAGTTGCAATATGATATTGGAAAGACTATAATCCGATCCTCAAATACTGTAGTAAAGTATAGCCAGGAACCACTACACTGAGACCAGTTTTACCAATCTAAAATAACTCTCAGACATTGATGAAATTCGGACAATTCCCAAAAATATATTAACAATTCAAATGGCAACAAATGCATTACTTTTCGACTTAGGTAAAAGATTTTTCGCTTAAAGTCACAAACAGGAGATCAGTAAGAAATTGAGTCATTAAATCAAGGTAAACGCATTGCTCATAGAATCTATTGTTGATTTCTGATTTCCATGTTTATGTATCTACGAAAATCGAATGATTGTAGATGATATTTGGACAATTAGAAGCGAATCTTTTAAGAGATGACGATGCTTCAGTGAGCGAACTTAGTTGCAGGCTGACATTGGGGAAATTGATCTATCATCAGATCTCCAAATTAATAACAAAGTACACTAAACGATTTTTGTCTATCTGAAATAAGTCTCAAGGATATTGATGAATGTCGGTCGTGTTCCAACGAGGGATTTTGAAACAGTCCCAGAGGCACTATATCAGGGACCTCGGGATCTCACCTTTTCAAAAAACACCTTCAAAGAATGGCCATAATGAAATAAAGTTTTCCTGAAACCGGATCACAATGAAACTAATCTTGACCATAGGGCCAGCGCACTGACGAATGTGCGCGAACTAAGTTGCCCGTATCATGTGTATCATAACTCAGCTGACCAACAAATATTTTCACAGTGTTAGATCTCAGCTACAGTTACTTGAGGCAGCTCCTCGCTACCCGTCGATGCAATGGTCCTAGGCCCATNTTGGCGCGAAGTCGAAAATGTTTGTGCCACCCCCATCCAATAATTTTTGAATTCCTACGGACTTGGTGTCTCAAAAATGTACACACTTCCACTGACGCCGGGAGTTCAAATTCAGTTCATGTGAATCACTGAGATTCTGTCTGGACCTACTATATGGTTACAAGGGAATGGTGAACAAAGAATACTTATTACGGTTCAAGAGTTAAACTAGGAACCCCCAAAAACACTAAAAATCTTTCTTGATGATTGCGAGTACTTTGAGAACCTCCCTTAGACATGCATGTACATGTTCATCAAAAGTTGTACCCGGCCCCGACAGCCTTTTCAACATGTGCGACTTTCTTACAATGAACTTCTAAATAGTAACAATCTTCAAAAGAAATACTTATCTTCTTATACTATGGGAAAAATAAACATTACTTTATAAAACCATCGGAAATAGTCCTTTTGTGTAATACACAAAAAGTAGTCATCCTGTTCTTCAAATTTCCACCCTTTCGATGGCGATCAATCCTATTGGACCGAATGCTGATACTTTTGGCTGTGCACGAACGTTTTGTGTTTTTGATGAATTTGCGCATTGCCTCGTGAATACTTGGCAGTCAGTGGCAAATTTACGTGTATAGAGGTACAAAGGAATCCAAATCACCCCAGAGAGAAAGGACCCTTTCTGAAAGGGAAACTCATACAGCATGGGAGAGAGTTACAGTTAATTCCATCGTAACCCTGAAAGAAGTGACCTTCCTCAACATGGAAGGTTTTACGATTTCTAACACTGGGCTCTCTGACCGTGAACGACCTCTATTGATCGTTCTCTTGAATTTTCTCTCTTCTACTTGTTCCTATGTCTTTCTTTTCTCGACTGCCCCCTGCCTCACGCCTATGCCACGGTTTAACCCTGACGCCTGCAAATTATTGGGGTGCACGTGTCCTTCCCCCGGTCTACCTGCTAATTCCTACAGCCCTGTAAACTGTTTCAATTTTATTCCGCTTTTTTAGAAGTGAATAACAGTTTCAGGTCTTTTTATTTTCCTTTTTATTCGGGAAGGGATATCCTTTTGGAGGGTATGGTGCGATTCATCCCCTTTTTCCCCTGCAAGTCTGGTATTGACCACCCGAGACTACTGATATTATTATCTTAATCTTGTGCGTCAGCTATACTCTGTACCTTTGTCCTCCGTGAACAGTGACTGAGTTATATCAAACATCTATAACGTTGGCTGCAAAAACAAGGAGTCTAAACACGGTACGTCGTAAATTACCCGGTTAGACACCTAAAATGCCGTGCTGTCAAAACGTTCTTATAGTGGACCGCCAAATCTAACCACAGGACAAGAAGTAAAATATCCTATACCAACCACACCGACTAAATCCAATATGTGTTTTTGTGTGTGTGTGTGTGTAGCTAAGAGGTGCGATTCTAGGGATTTATTTACCGGGAGTTTAAAGTATAGAGTTTAGGGGATGGCGGACAAAATGGCCGCCAGATTTGCATATGACCATTATGACTCGAGAGTGGAATGTGATAGAGTAAAAATTCAAAAAAGTTTACGTATCTTCTGTAAGTCAACAAATCCATTGAAAATAGTTTTGCGTGGCTGCGATGACACCATCCGCCATTTTCCAAGATGGCCGCCAACACTACGTCGAGTCACACAACTTTGCACGAACAGATTAGTGTATCGTTTTGATTCAAACACTGCATCATATTTTCTGGTTGAATAATCCATTGAGACTCCTTGCGTTTGGCTCTAATGATTACTTCCACCATTTTCTAATATGGCCTCCAAATAGTTGCTTGGTGTAAGAACTTCAAATTTCAGAGACACGCCATCTTCACAGATTTCATATTCTGAGTTTCATAGATCAACATGTTCATTAATATCATTTTTGTCTGGCTCTGATTTATACGACTACCATTTTATCACGATTGTTAAACAAATAATAACTTATTTAGGTGAAAAACGGGTTCGCCTGAACTGAAGGGGGATTCTCTGTAAAAAATGTGGTGTGTCAAAAATAACTCTCCACGATTAATTCAGTAATTTACTTTCCACACCTACATGTATTGACCATCTGTGTCGCCTCCACTTAGTTGTAAATGCTAATGAACACAGCAACAGTTGAGACCAGAGTAAGGTTTAGCAAGGTATGTTTGGCAAGTTAAACAGTTTATAAGCACTTGAACAGCTCCCACTAGGCTTCTCTTTAGTGATGTTACACGTGTGTCCAAAGCAGTAATTCTCAGTCTGTGATCAAAATGTATACACAATCAACAAGTATTTACACAACTAATCTCTTTTAGCTGAGAATGAATTGCTGCAGCTTATAACACTGCATTCTCCACATGCAACCGAGCACGGCAATCCTAACTTCTTGTGAGTTCTCTTGGAACTGCAGTTGGTCTTGCACGAGCATCTTAATATCAACAGGTTCTCTGGTGCTGCTGGCTGGACTGTCGTCATGGGAATGAGTTTTCCACCTGCCACCATTCATCCTCAATCCAGCGGGTCTAGAAAACTGGACCGCTCTTGTTCTTGTCCTCGCAGCGTGGCCGAAGTTTACTTGCTGAAGCAGTTGGTAGTAATAACTGTATTTGGACTTGACCTACGCATGATGACACCTTTTCCTCAAATCGCCTGCATTGCAAGTCATTTAAATTTCCAGAGCCATTCTGAAGAATCAGTCTCCATATATTCTGACGAGCCAACATTTGTGTACAAGCATTGAATTGCTCCCTCTCTTGGCACGGAATCTGTGTGTTTTGTGTTAGTGACATTCGGGGCTCCTCTGGTATTTCTGAAGAACCGGAACTTCTTTCTTGAAATCTTGGAGCCATTGGTTCTGGATTGGCATTACTTGATGTTGAACGCTCTGGCTGTGATGATAGCATTCAACACTGATTCTACCAACATATGCCCCCCTCACTGCTCCATCCACACCTTTTCAATTTAACATGTGGATCACACTGTTTGGTCCATACACTGTCTCAAGAACCTGAAGCCTGTTGCCTGCCAACAAATCAAAGAAAGCTCATCTCAGTATCACTGTCGTTTGGTTTGCTAGGACTAATTTTCTCTAAAATCAGTTACCTATGTTCATAAGAAGCATGCATATTAAACCAATTGTGAGTAATTTATTTATTTTTCATCAAATTCAGGTGAAATCAGCTGCCAAATTCTCCACTCGTGTCAGTAGCAGACGAAATCTTTGCATGGGAACAATGGATAATATCTCCAATAGCAGAGAACAAAGCCACTTCCCAATGTGATTCAGGGTTTGTGTACTGAATAAGCCA
This sequence comes from Phoronis australis, assembly GCA_002633005.1. Classification (NCBI taxonomy): domain Eukaryota; kingdom Metazoa; phylum Phoronida; family Phoronidae; genus Phoronis; species Phoronis australis. The sequence goes on from NMRA01000909.1 coordinate 42,286, forward strand.
ATAATTCCACCCGAATTACATATTCTTCTAACAAATATTATGTTTTAATGCCTCAAATGAATATGAAACTCTTTAATAAAGTTTAACTAATTTAAAGCCTTTACTGAAAAACACCAAATTTTATGTTAAGTAATCTAAAAAAAATCCACATTTAGTACCCAAATCTTAAAAACAAACTTGATAAAGAATCAACTCATTAAGCCTGATTGTAGATTGTAAAATGCTTTTGTGTAAATGCTTCTCAGGTTACAAACAAAGTTTGCAGAATGCACATGCGGTAAATTGGAGTTACATGTATTTGTGAGCTGGTGGCCATTTTGTCAGTCATCTAGATTTTTTTTCTCCAATCAGTGACCAACTGTAAGGTTCAGATATTTTAGATTGTCTAACTTACAAATGCATAGAAACTTTTTCAGCGCAAAATATGAAAAGAAATTTTGCAACACGTACCGAATAGCGAATGTGCCGCCGCAGTTGCATTATGGGAAATGAATGCCTCTATCGCTTGACAACCGATTGCGTACTGTGTTGCCGGGTGTTGTTGTAACGAATGTTTAGCACAGAAGGGGTCAATAACGTTATTTTATTTGAATTCTTATCAAAAAATCAATATTAAACGAATAACTACTGCAGGAAGCATGCAACTGTATTTTATTATAGAAATGCTTTGGAAATGAATAAAGTCACCGTTGCCGCACATCACCTCCGTCGACCGTGACTGTGTTCAACCGGGGCCCGGTCTCAATGCAGTTTCCGTACTCAGACTCATAAACATACTCGAGATTTCATACTCAAAATCGTGCTCACTGGAGTCGTACTCGAAAAAGCGTAGTAGACTCCAAACGTACTCAAATCTGAGAATCGTGCTCGAGTTGCTATGGAACTGTTTATGATGTGAAATACAAAACCAGGCAAAGTCGCGGCGCTGATTCAGCGCTCCCTATATTCGCATCGACTACCCTAGCAACTATGTTATCGTCAGCTCTCGCTACAATTACAAGAGTATAACGTGGAATACTGAGTGTTCTGTAACTTATTCATTTTTTTAAGTTTCAATACAATATTCTTCTACCATTTCTTGATACATTTGCCAACTATTAAGCTTTACTTTTTGAGTTTCTTATCTCCCGCCGGAAAATGTCACAAGAAATTTGAAACAGCTTATCAAAGAAAGTCAGTCGGAGCAGCCAAAATCTCAGTGTCTGATTTAGTCAGGGGGCATTCTCCCTTACACTTGACTCATTTACTCCTAAAATTGGCATGGTCACACCCGCCAACGATTGACGGCATATTGAAATTTTCTTTTTCATTAATGCAGTGGTAGGCTTACGTGGGCCGGTGACTCCGGCACTGGAGTCGGGTACCATGATATTAGAGGCCTGCAACCAACATTTTTAAGGGAGAGTTCGAATTGCACATTTTCTTTGATGGGAGGTCGAATTTCAAAAGTTTGTACCTTAGTTGCCAGCAGTGGTGTTCTTTCCTAGTAAACCGGTTGTCCACGTTAGCCCGAAATCCCAGGCGACATTTTTGGGCCGCAGTTGTTTGGTTACTGGTCAACCCCTTTTCTCTCTTGCGTAGAACCCATTGCCTTGTAGGCCTGCACTGATGTCAAAACTTTGATAGTGCATCTTTGCATTTTACCGGGATGTATCAAGTTAGCTGACATTTGGCAAATGAGTTAAAAACACTACATGTACAGGCAATCAGAGTTCATCAGTGAACGGGACGAAACGTCTACTCATAAATCGGCAAACAAAATATTGACTATCATTCAGGTATTAAGGAATTATCGATGACTAATTTATGATGTGAAATCTGACAGGGAGGCAACTTTTTTAATTTTCCTCGTTAGTATTTAGGAAACCGTACAAACCGTTGCACACGCACTTGAATCACGGCAATCCCCACCCCACAGCTGCTTTGGACCCTTGTAGTGACCCGTCGACATGGGCTTAGCATTCGCCAGTTGCCACCTGGGAATCGTAGTAAGAAGGACTTTAAAAATTGGCGGCAATGAAGTGCGGTGATACGGCGGTTTAAGATGAAGAAGATTTAAAATTATAACTATAAGCGCTGAAATATGGTATGAGGACTTAAATTTTCCAAAGATTTGCTGTTTCTCGCAGTGGTTTTTCGCTATTTTCTTCTTTCGCTCACGGAATAATTTGTCTGTGTCTCACATTCGCCGTATTATGCCTATAAGTTTTCGAATACTTCAAGCACACTGCCACACAGCCAAACTTGAAATTTGGAGCATATACTCGGAATTTTTACTCAAAATCGTACTCGAAATATAAATAATATATACTTCAGTTCGAGTATACTCGAAACTTGAGTACGTGCTCAAAATTTCGAGTACAGATTATTCGAGTATGACATTGAATACAGCAAAGCTGAGTCTCTACTCGAGTTGAGTATGAAGTTTGAGTTTGAGTTTGAGTATGATTCGAGTCTGAGTACGGAGATTGGAGACCGGGCCCGGGTGACATTCTGCTAATAATCAGCTGCAATAATCTCTAACTTCCGAATAGAAACTCTCACCAAGGAGTGTAGTAGTGTAGGAGAGTTCACTCCGCCATTTTGTCATTTGCCACAATGGTTAGGTGACACTGAACAAATAGACTGCGGCCGCGGCCAATTTGCACTGCCAAAATCTTAAAATCTAGGGGTATGCCAGGCTTGGGGGCATTTTTAGTTAGGTATTGTATGTAGGCTAAGTGAATGAGTTTTTTGTATTTGTGAATTGCTGCGTAGCAACTGAGAAATTGGCTGCGATTTCAGGTAGCCCTCAAACAAGCCAGATTTGTAAAAAACTAGTTGGTTGACAGTACTTTTGTACCACATTTGTGGAATTGGTAGGAAATTTGCTTTAGTCGGGCATCGGCAGGGAAGTGGTAATTTTGGGATGAAAAGTCCCGATGTGGCAATTTTTGCCCTTATTTTTCTTAGTTCAGCTTGGTTTCCAGTGGGAGTGAAAGGGTCAAAATTACAAAAGAGAATAAAGTTTTGTGGCATAATGACACCATGACACAATTACGTCATGATAACTTTAATTAAATGTTTACAAATTAATACATTTGCTGGACCAGGCTCGACATCAGGGAGTGTTATCTCTTCGTCAAGTACAGTGCTCCAGCGGCCGAAATGCTTGCATCAGCACACTACATCTGTGTGGAATGCACAGGGGGTGCCAAGCCAGGGACTTTCCACAGACACCATGAGAAAGTCGAGACTGGGCCAGCAAAAGTTATGCAAGTTCTATTTGTCATGACGTACATTTTATGTAAGTTTATCAATCTGAAATATTTCGAATTCACTGTATCTGATAGAGTAGTGATAATTCTGAGACTAGAACAGATGGATCCGAATTCAGATGTATATTGAAACTCGGGCCTTGTCGACGAAGTCAGTTCACTACCAACTGCCGAACTCACTCGCTAGCCAAGCGTGTCAGGGTCGACTCGTCCACGAGGCCCACCGAGTGTGAGTGTGTGAATAAAGAAGTCAACACAACGCTGCTCTTTACTCTCTACTACCACCGTCACGCCACAGTTTCTGTGCTCATCTGTAGGGCTTGTGATGTGAAATGACTCAAAACATTTCTTTATTTACATGCAGTTTTTGACAGAGTGAAGAAAGGGTGAAGAGTGAATTGACGTGTGTTCTGATAGGCAAACCCCTGTGAGAACTGTTTAGCGCCTCCTAAGCAAAGAGAAGTTGACAAAGCGTGAGCTAAAATGTCGATCTTTCGAGTCCAACCAGGATATTAAATGTTAAAAATATGTCGATAATTAACCACAGAGATGTAGAAAAATACATTAGAGAACAAATCAATGCACCAAAGTGTTGTCTGACTAGGTTCGAAAAATGAAAAGTAAATATGAGCAAACTGCGGCGATCGTATTGTTACGGATTAGGTATAATTATGCTGAATGTAGGGATACGTTTTTTTTGTAAGTTGTTGATAAAATTGCTTTTTACACAAACCAGGGCCCGGTCTCTAATCTTTGTACTCGAAACGAACTCGAAACTATTTTTGGCAATTTCTCTGCTCCTTTTGTGCGAACTTAAGATAATTGGTTATCAGACTGTGCTCGAATACATTATAGTTTATGCATAGGAGTTTCTAGTTCAAGTTTGCCATTGAAGACCCTTATATTCGTGCTACAAACTCGAGTAAAAACTCGAAATTTCGAGTTCAAACTCGAACTTATTGCTTTAATATTAGGTTTTACAAACTGTGAACTAAGGGCAATAAATTATCTACGTAAGTTATTGTGTACTCGAGCATAGAAGAATAGACACTTATCTTGAGTTCGCCAAAAGTAGAGTAGAAAATGCCAATCCTAATTTCGAGTTCCATTTCGAGTAAAAAGATTGGAGACCGGACCCAGGTCATCTGCTTGTATTGTTGACGAGTTGAAAATATATTCGACAGTGGTGGCTCCGCATTTTGCTGTCATGTGCAATTAGTCACATCATATTCTGGTTTAATTTGTTGATCAAGAATATTAACATAAAGCATAGCCTACAGTAGGTCCTGGTGCGGTGGGGACTACCGGGATTAACAGTTGATTTGTCATTGACCTGAAAGAATATTTGACGTTATTGAATATATTTTTATTAAAATAATAAACCAGGCTCGTAATTGAAAATAAAAATTATTTGAGTACTTTTTAAATTAAAAAAAAAATAAAAACGAGCACAGCCCCAGAATTCGCTTTCACATTATATCCAGGTTCTCATTCACTCCTTTGCACACATTCACATGTAATTAGTTGGTTCACGAAAACAACAACGTTGGCCATCAATTCTGCTTTCTTGGTTTTAATAATTCTTACGTCTATTCCATGTGTTCAAGTATCAACCTGGACCAAGTTGAATTTTAAAATTAAAACACCTAATTCGTTCGTCCAAATCATAACCTCGTTTTAGAGCTCAATTTTAGTTAACTGGACAGAGCAAGCATAGTTATGTTTCTTTAGGGGCCTCGTTCATCCGAGGGGAAGGTGTTTGTGTCTTCTAACTGAAAGGGGCATTTTCTTCGCCGAGTGAGGAGAAAAACCTACCTCCCGATCATCATCAATAGCACCCCCGCCCTGTTACAAGCTCTCATAGGTTCTGTCTCAAGTAGCATTTTGTGCTCTTTCAAATTGTCACCAGCTGTATGGTTACATGTGATTTGAACTCCGCGGGAGAGAACTTTTTAATCACTAGGGGAATTTTTAGGGCCTCGTGGGGGAATTTCGGGGAAATTTTAATATTTTGAGAGGGGAATAGGGTCAATATTCGGCCCCAAAATCGAAGGATTGAGGGCTCTGATCTTTCTGAAAAGAAAAACGGGCATCATCTTTCAACCCGCAGTCATGAAAACACAGCCTGGCTGGCAGGAGATTCTCCGGTCGTTGCTATGATGCTCGGCAACCGAGATGCGACAAAATATGACCTAACTTTTCGAAAGCATTTAAATTTTACATGAACAGATTTTCCTTCGTCGCGACGTATGACAACGACCCAACGCTTCCGAATCTCAACGTCCCTCAGGGATTGTAAAACAGACAGTTGAATGTCCGCATTTTTACTAGCGGGATACAACCAGTATGCCGTTAAGTCAACAGAGCTATCGTAGCGAGCCTCTTTTTGGAACGCGCGTCCAGTCGGCGTGAATTAGGTCTATAGATAGGGACTGCCAACTCCCGTTAGAGCGCGTTGAGTGTTGTACTTCACCTTGGAATCATGAGTGAACTTGGAATAAATTTCTATTCCAAGTTCATGCAAGTGATCTTGAGATTAAGCAAGCACTTGCAACATCAAGTGTGTAACTGTTAACTAAAATTTCGAATGGTGGACATGAATTCGTTTGTCGTGAGTTATTGTTTCTGTTTTAATTATTTTATTGCCCATTCTGTATGTTATTCTGGTCTTGGTAATTGTTTCCAAAGGTGGATTGACTGGGATGGTTGGGTTTTTGACTGAAGGGCTGAAGTGACTGGCAACCTGGGACCTTTGCAATGAAAAGGATTAAGATCATTTAAGAGCTAGGATACAATGAATGTACCGAAGGCCTACCTAGAGGGGTTTTGCATTGAACAGTTTGTCATGCCCCGTTGTACCTGCCACCTAATCCCCCGTGTATACGCCAGTGCTTGGAGCTCGCAATTTGCTCGTAATTGGTGGAAGTGTTTTCATTTATATCTCACTTATGACATCGCAGGGATATGTAATTCTTTTTTATCTGATTAAGGAAGAAGTTCAGATCAGATGACGCTTGTTGAGTAAAAGTGTATAACAGTTATTTTTGGCAAATAAAGTGGAAATACTTATTTCATTTTGAAACGTGCAATTTAATGATGTCATCATGTCTAATCAGACAAAAGTTACAGAACACAACTCTCTGAAGTTCTGTTGACAGGTTTTGAATGTTCTCATAGAGATGATTAGACTTTTATGGCCTACGATATTTTTGCCTTTCTCTGCTCAGTACAGATCCACATAACAATGCCAATGTATGTAAAGACAGACAAAAGTGGCCCAGTGAAACAATACTGTCCATACCATTTGCTTTGGCACAATAGCTTACAAAACACTGCCCAGCATTCGCTGTTTGAAATGCAACCATGTTAGACTGAGTGAGGTAACATATGCAAATGCATCTTTTGCAGGTTGTCGACATCTCTAAATACAGTTGATAACAATTAACAACTGGACTGAAACATGGTGGCATACAGTAATGTTTGATACAAATGTTCCCATGTGAGTGAGGAGCATACAGAGGTAATGACATACATGTATCTAAGTTGTGTTAATATTGTTTTTTTGTTATGCAAGATAGGTGATTTTCAGCTTTTTATGCGGTTGAAGGTTGTCTTCTATCAGGAACGTGTTTGTTCCAACAACGCTTAAAGGAGAATGCCACCCGATTTAATTAATCTTTTTTGCCGTCTTAATCGGTCTATATCCACATCGCCTCGCATACGGTCGACCTTACCTTGCCAAGAGGTGTCGCGTTAACCTATGAGGAAGGTGAGAAACGACGCTAGCGACGTCAGTGGTTCATATGCAGAGTGAATGCCGCTATGTTGCGGTGCATCGTTCCCGCTTGTCCGAACTAAGCAGCTGCGAGGAAAGCGGGTATATCGAGCGTTCTGTTTCAAAATGAATTGTTCTCACCCTAACCAATACTTATATAAAACTGAAACAAAGTCTGTCTCATTAGATGCAATTTGTCATACCTTTGGAGTGTTCGTGAGTGAGTGCAAATGATTTGAGAAGCCAGCAATAAATAAATCACTGCGTTACCGGCTTTAGGTGCAATAAAACTAATTGACGGGACACCGAGGGCGTGTGAGCTCATGGTAATTTAGTGTTTGCTGGCAGAAACTGTTGTGAAACAGCTCGATTTCCATCCCACGGCCAGGTGTTAGGGGAATCTTTATTTCCTTTTGCATTACTCAAATAATGATTGTCTATGTACAACTTCTGCCCTGACGGTGCTGTGGCCAAAGCGGAACTGAATTCGCGGCCCTCGACGAGTAAGTAGATTTGCAGTTTCGTGGCTAATTCACCAACATAATCAGGTGCACATTACTTTGGCTCACCAGTATAGTATTTTCTTGACTGGAAGTTTAGTTTCCACTGAACTTTGGCTGGTTTGTGTTCGTGATGTCTGATCCGGCTCCGAGCCACTGGCCAGGGTAACAAGCGTTTTGTGTTTAGATATAAAAAATCACAAGTCTAAACAACCCAGATTTAGGTTCTCCTGTCTGTATCTCATGGAAAATACTTCTAAATTATCTCCGAACAGACCCCAAACTCCTGGCTGCTACGGACCTTATTGGCCTGCCGAACTTTGTAGGCTACGGTGTGTCCAAATACCAATAAATCCGTAAGAGCGAAGTAAAACAACACGTTTTTATAAGAACTCGGTGTATTTTTAAGGGTTTTACATCGAAGTTTGATGATTTATTGGTGTTAAACGATCACTTCAAGCGATAAGCTGACACCAGTAACCCGTGTTGTGAACTGCTGAACAAACTGCGTGTGAAACCGTCTGCCGTCAGGTGTCAGGTAATGCAACCGTACGTGTCGTTATGGAGTAGAACTACTCGACCTAAATTGATACACATTAGGTTGTTTTTTGGGTAGCATGCTCCTTTAATTTCATTTATAGGTTGTATTTATTTGTCTGTAGCATAGGCGGGGGCCCGCCCCCTCCCAACTTGGCTGCTGCCAGCAAAATGAAACAGAAACAGGGTGAATCGCGAAGAAAAAGAGAGTTCACTAACTAGGACCGGTAGCGGATGGGGGGGTGCTCAGATCCCAGATTGCGGTGTAATCTGCTGACAAATAAATTATCATTGTCAAAATGTGGAAACGAAGAATAATAAATTTTCCATTTACTTGATTTTCTTATAGATCCAACATTCAACTACTGACAATAAATCTGGATCTGTGTTCACTTTTCAAAACTCGTTGTATATGTATTTGTNCCCGGAAAAAGTCTAGCCCCAGCCTCTCCGTTAAAGCTAGGATATAGATGGACAACAACTATAAACTTGTTGCTGCTACTCGTACTACTAAATACCATGATAACCAAGTTAGTAGTCAACGAAATTTGAATTCTGATTAAGTGCTTCACGTAATCATCCTGGATTAGGCTACCCGGCCATCTTCGCCCGAATGGTGAACTGCTGCAATGCGTGGATGACAGCAGCGTGCAGACGAATGAGATAAATATAACTATATATATAGCTCATTGGTGCAGACGATTAGAGGAGGCTTTATGTTTAATTCATGGACATTGAACGCACGTGGTAGCTACACCAAAATGTAACCAAAAAAGTGTAGAAGTAAATGTCTATGACTGGCTAAGCTATATAGCAGCGAGAGAGCTCCCAAATGATCACAAAAAGTATAGTGCGGTTTGAATGCCTTAAAATCGACCAAAGACAAAACAGCAGGAAACAGATTTGTCGTCTGTTGTTTTGGTATACTTGATAGCATAGTACGATTAAGTGCAGACACTTTCAAATTTCAAATTGAAAGTGATCCTCAAATATTTTGTTCATCTAGTGTCCACTTTGATTGTGGATCGGTGGATTGACATGCATGCGTGTTCGCTGGTGTGCGCTTCCTTTCTCTTTAAATTCAGTAGGCCTACACGTCGACGGTAAGTTCACTACTGGCAGTCCTCCTTCATCGCTCAAAAAACATTTAACTACCATGTTTTCTTTCACTGAGAAATCCCGACAAGCATGTTTACATTATAAGGGGAAAGTAGCTCTAGACCTAAGAAAATCTTTGGTCAATGATTAAAGTCTTCTCTTGTCAATCAGTGTCAATGCTGCACAGCCTCGCAGGCTTCATACGAGCAACAAACTTCATTGAGAATGTTTCCAAGGTTACGTGCCACTATTCAAAGGGTTCAGTATTCCGAAGGTTCACTACTCTGAAGGTTCACTACTCCGAAGGTTCGCTACCTTCGAAAGCTCCTTACTTACGAATGTTCGCAATTCCGAAACCAGAATTCCGACAGTTCATTACTCTGATTGTTTGCTAATGAGTCGGGACTGACATGAATAAAGCTTTATATTTGTGTCCATTTAGTAACCATTTAAAGGGTGTGCAAGAGTTGAATAGTAATTAAAACATTGATTACATTGTTTACAAATTACTGCCAATCGTGATTCTCCAATCTAAGTAACGACTCATTCTGAAGCAGGGACAACATCTAGGGCGCGGGTCAGGGCTGCGGCTACCAACGGTGGTTTTAAATTTTATAAGACTGAATGAGACTCTCTGATTTTGTGAAGACTGGCATAGACAAGGTAGCCTACTAACTACATTTAGTTTCGGTAAGGCCATGCGCGTGGTTCCGGTGGGTAAGATTGTGGCGCATCGGCCCTAAACCTTTCAGTCACGCTGTGAAATGATGAGACCTTGACATGGATTTGATAAATGTATCGTGGTTGATGATTCATCAATATTCCTACTTCATTGTCTTTTAGAAATGCTAGTACAAACTCATTTTTCCGTATTCTTAAAGTGTACACACCATGGATTTTTGCACATTTCGAATTACCGGTGGCCACAGACTAAATGTATGACGTAAAATTTAGCCAAATCCATGATTTTTTTGTGTCATTAGCTCGAAATTTTGATTTCTCTTTCAATTTTGCCAATTTTCACATTTCCCGCCATGTGACATCATGGGTTGAACACAACAGATTAGCGACTAGCATTGAACAACGGCGAAGAGTAGGGAATTTGAAAGCGACAACGATTATGAGCAAGAAATGAACAAATGCTATGAAGAAACGTACGAGCATGGTGGCCAAGATGACGAAATGGGGTTGCACGAAAGCGAGAACGAGTTTGATATGTTTTCAGCAGCGTACTTTTCTACTTTGAGGCCTTACGCACTGGATCCTCCCGCGAGAGAAGCGGCCTCGGGCTCGGCCAGTCAACCCAGTCATCCAACAGACGATCCTGAATAAAGAGCCGATGTTTCTGAATAGTAAATATTGTCCTTTATTGAACCAGGCCTTCATCGTAACATCTCCTCTGATTGGAGTCGAAACACGACTCCTCAAAGTGGGCAGAACACTGAGTGTCTCCGGACAGAATCGCTTGGTCCACGCTGAGGTCCCACACTCTCGTTCGGCGCACGAAGCGATGCCATTACTGCGCAACTTTGGCGTCCTTCGGAACACCGAGACGTTCTCCGTCTGACTGCTGTTGCTGCAGCCTCAGCAAACACATCTTTTCATCCCTCTACGAACCTTCTCGACGCTAAATATACTTTACTTTCACTTCACTTTATACACTTAGTTGCTGATCCGAACAGTGTGCCGAACGACTTGGGTTCAACACATGACGTTGTACATAATTATTGTTTTCAATTTTTACGTGTTTCTTTATGAGCTGTGCACTAAAGGCACTGAAATCAAGTAAGATATAATAATAAAATTTATTTTGAGGTACTAGAGTCATGTTGCGTACACTTTAAGGCATGTGGCAATTTTGCATACGCATGAAATCCAAATAAAGTGTTTTATTACCCGGGCGTTGTTTTCGTTATAGGTAAAACACTGAGTGCATCTAATAACCGGAGTGTAGTTTATTTTTGCATGAAAAGTATAAAAATTACACGCGTAATCACGCTTGTAATCACGACCAAGATTTCGCTCGTATTTTACGACCGAAATTGTTCGCCTATAATTACGCTCTTGATGACGGCCGAGACTTCGCTCGTGTTTTAAGATCGAAATCGTTCGTCCATAATTATGCTCGTGATTACGACCAACATTTCGCTCGTGATTTACGAGCGCAATCGTTCACCCGTAATTACGAGCGAAATTACGACCGAGACTTTGCTCGTGTTTTACGACCGAAGTCGCTATATCCAATAACAAATTGGTTTGAAAGTCACGTGAGCAGTCTAAAGAAGTTTTACGCTCGTATTTTTCGCTTGTAATTGTAGCAAGTATAGTCAAATATTTAAGTACGAGTCCACGAGACTACCAGCCATTAATTTAATACGCAGTTGACATTGTTTTTTATACAAATGGTTTGTTACTCAAATGTCTTGAATAAAGAGTGAGTGATTTACCACCAACATTTAGAAATTCTACTACATAACCCCCTAAAAACGTTTTGAACCAATGTTTTTGCGATGTCATAAGTCATCTGCACGCATTGTTAAGAGTAATAGAACGAAACTTTGCCTAAATAAATGAAAAAGCATTGTTATTTTAACAAATAATATAAAAGCATTGTCAGACAAAACAACAGATTTGGTGGACCAAAGAACTGGCAGCACTTCGGGGTAAGGCACGTAAAGCTCACAGAGCGGCAATTCGGACTGACACTGACGAGTGCTGGGATGCATATCATCTTGCCTATCGCATATTAAGTCTGCCACGCGCAAAGCAAAGCGCAATTCCTGGAGGAATTTCTGTCAGCAAACTAACAGCCTCTCTGCATCTGCAAGGCTGAAGCAATTGGTTAAGAAGAATCACTCCTCCAGACTCGAGGTCATTCAAAAAGAGGATGGCTCATACACACGCTCCGCCGAGGAAACACTCGAAGTCATGATGGGTAAGCACTATCCTGATAGTGTAAACCTGTCGAACCAATATTCAAAAGTGACGGACTCCGAGGAGTGTGAACCATTAGCTTATGCTGATGTTGAAAACGTAGCCACACCACATCTCGTGGAGTTAGCTCTAAAGTCTTTTAAACCATGGAAGTCCCCAGGACTAGACATGATATATCCTATAATGTTGCAAGAAGCTGGGATACCACTATTCCATATACTCACAGCAACTTACAAAGCCAGTCTTAGACTAGGTTATATCCCTAAGACTTGGACTGAAGCTAGGGTAGTCTTCATTCCTAAACCAGGGAAGAACTCATACCTTTTGGCTGAATCATTTAGGCCTATAACCTTAACATCCTTTCTTCTCAAAGGACTGGAAAGGCTCGTTCTGTGGCATCTTGATAAACAAGGAATACAGAACAAACTTCAGAACAATCAGTATGCTTATAGGCCTGGCTTCTCTACGGAGACCGCTCTACATCATCTGGTTGCTAGACTGGAAAGGGCTGTTTTTAATAAACAATTTGCCCTCTGTGCCTTCATTGATCTTGTTGGTGCTTTCAGCAATATTAAGCATGATGCGATTCGAATTGC
>NMRA01000909.1:61334-76176 GCA_002633005.1 Phoronis australis
CCCCCCCCCCCCCTAAATACGCCACTGGTCACGATCCCATCATGAGGCAATGGGTAGTTCCCACTTGTATATAAGGACAGAGCTGACGTCACTTCCACTGTGTCAGAATAAATATTGATTAAGTAATTAGTAAGAATAGATCCATTTTAAGCTGCCCAAAATTTGTGCATATGTACTTTTAAATCATGGGGTCAGACTTGCTGACATGTATTTTAACGTCAGAATCTATTTTTAGATGGTGTTTACAACTTTGGGTTCTGGGGTCAAAGTACCATAGAGATTCTAGAATATTCTGAGAACAAATTGTAACAGCCAATAATACGAGAGAATATGATCATGTGTTTTTTATTAGACAATTACTAAATAAGTAGAATGTTATATTAAGGGCTGAAATCAACAAGATAATTAGATGCGCTATAGTAGTTGAAGCATAAAGACTCGCTACAGTGTACAGAAGCAATTGTACGGCAGAGCCATCTCGTGGAAGATTCTAGAAAGGATCTTGGCAAGGGCAAGGGTTAAAGAACAGGAAGTTAACTAAGAGCTTGTCACTTGCATTGTGGGTAGTAAGATACTTCCTGAAGTGTTACGTCATCAGCCAGAGACTGTGACCAGCAAGAAGATTCGCGGGTAGAAGAAATTGCCTGCAAGTGTTGCATTACCAGGGACGGTTACCAGCAAGTACACTGTCGCTATACAGTGTGTGTAGTTCGAAGATTCACCAACAGGACAGACATCCAACAAGTGGAGAGTCCTAACGTGGATAGCAGACAAGACATTTGATTGTTTTGGTTGTTTGATTAAAGTAATCTTTAAAGAGGGCGCTAGCATGCTCTTTGTAGTTGATTTCATTTGTTTAATTAGGGGTTATCATATAATAAATTAATTACTGGATTTGAATATTCACTCTCCATCTACGCACAGTGTCAAATCATAGCTACCTTTTAAACAAACCCACAGTCAAACATCTGACACACTGGGCTGAGGAAAAATCATTAAAGTCATATGATCCGTTTTTAGACGTTTTAAAAACATCTTGAATCTGCATAAAACCATTGAAACATACTCTCTGACACTTAATGGGGCTATTCGAAGAATTCTCCTTGCAGTGTCGCTGCTGTACTTGTTATCAAAATACGTCGTCGCGCTAAGCCTTATTACTGCTAATTTCCCTGGTGCAGGTCTTCGAGAGGTGGCCACAAATTCCCAAAAGACCTAAGGTTACTATATTAGTGGACAATTACGGTCAAAAGGGTCAACTAACTGACAAAAAGTGTGTGGATGCTGAAGCCCCGTGTGTGCTCTATGACTACGCAGTTCCATTCGGAGACTACACAACATTACTTGGTAAGTTTTTAGCAATGTTTCTATGAACATCGGTCGGTGATGTTATCCACATCAGTTACCCCACTGAATAACAGGTTTCTTGAGTGGAACTATGTCTTTCTTTTAGGAAACTCACCCGATGCCGGGTAGGCTAGCAGCACATATTCATATTGTCCTGGGTGGGAGTGCTCCCAAAATAATGTGTAAGGTACGTGTTGCACAGAAGTCAAGAGTGACTTTTTCACAGCAGTTTCTCTTCAAAACTATGCTGTTTCCAATAGAATTTTCTAGAAGAGTGAGTTTCCTTATTTTATCGCGGACCCACCCCCAGGACTACCAGATCAGTTATCGAATTAATATGAATAATCCTTAATTCAGTAAATGTCATAACATTGCATTGGACAAAAAATTGACACCTAGAATGAATTTTACTTGTTAAGATCAGAAGCACATTTTAAGTGTCATGAAAAATATACATTGTAAAATCACTTTTAGCCTGTTTCACATATTTTAATTCAGATATTAAATAGGACTTGGGTACAAAGGTTATTAGTTTCTACACATAAACATGAAGATGAAACGTCGAGTATGTTCTGCCTTACAAAAGTACTTTTGTCTTGTCTTTTCTTTTACAATTTGCTAATATTTCTTCGACTATTCTGTTACAGGTGAGAGAAAACAAGTGAAACCAACCGCCCAACCATCTATTTTACCTTTGAACAAAGTGAAAAGCAATCTTTCAACAATAATGTGAGAGAATTGAACGTAATTCAGAAATTCAGCCCTTGATATGCCTGATTATGAACTCCGTCGCAATGTTGTTTCTTTCTGCTTTTTCAGATTGCCATTTGTTTTTAAATACACTGATAATTGTTTATTCTCGAATCTTGTGCATAGCAGATTCTTATCCAGCTAGCTACAATTGAAAACATACAATAAGACAATCGATGCAGTCACTGAATGTCATTTCCCCATAATGTGTACCAAATTGGAAAGTTTTTACCAATAGTATAAAGCCTTTCTTCTGAAAGGAAAATTTAATGTCACTCAGCTTTTGGCTTTCATTTCACTGGGATCTAGTTTCAATGGCCTATAGAAGGGCTTATAAAAAAGGTCCAGTTTCGACACGTGGCTTTCTTTCATGTAAACTCGTTCAGCCTCAATAACATCCACAATTAGACCCTTGAAGGTAAACACAACAGCAGATCACTTGAATTGTTCTGAGCCAAAAATCAGACCCTGTACTAGACCAGAGTGTCACTAGGTCCTCTTTAGCTTCATTCCCTCGTGTTTCTTCCAGGAAAGGAAATAAGCTATTGTCCACACATGACTCATTGCCTATGAAAGGACATCCTCATCAACAAAGCTTACTTGTGTAGCAGTCAGATATAGTTCGTTTGAATACGCAGACAGTCCATTGGCACATTGTCTTATGGTAACTTAGAACTGCAATTCATGTTTCTCCAGGGCCACTGACTTGTACATTGTGCCATGCAGCACTGCTGGTGTGTGGAAGTGCTGTGAGAAGAGAACGGAGTAACAAAGCTTGTCTATGATACAGCTTGAAGTGACCTTAAAATGTCACTGAACCTGGAACGAATATTGAAATATGAATAATTAAGTACTCCAGATTGTGTCAAAAATGTTATCCCTGTTTTTCAAAAATATACGGTGACTGCTCTACAGTTACATAAAATTAAATAATTACTATTTTCAGAAACCAAGGGTGTATATAATAAGTATTGCATAAAACTTGTGTCCTTATTTTCTTTATTTTTCATTCCTAACCATACCATTTTTTAAACGCATCACTTGTCTGCAATATGTACTAGTTTTTTGAGACAACTTCAAACCTTCGTTACCCATTTTCAAGCCTTATTATTTTTCATACTTTCAGCTATTTTAAACTCCGATTACATGTTCATGGGTCTGTCAAGCATACTTCTAGTCTTAGGTTGAGGTAACCGTTTCTCAGACTTATAATTTTTCTTCTAATAGAAGATGGGAAGACTTGGGTCATTTAAAAATGATGGATAATCTTTCTGTTGTTTAAGAGTAATTACAAATCGTAAGGCACCATCAAAAATGCAATTTTTACAAAAATGGCAGTCATTTGAATTTATAACGACTTGCAATATTTGACGGCATGAGTTAAGACTATTCATTCACTGTGAATTCAGAAAATGGAAACTATTTTCATGGATTTACAATTGATACAAGTAGCAAAACAGTTTCATGAATTCAACTTGAAGGGACTTCATGAAGGTTAAGAATTACCTCACCATGCTCTTTTCCCCAAACATGTATTACCTGTTTTATTCCACACATTCATTTGTACCAAATATTACAACCCCAACCCCCATGCAAATGCCCCGCTAAGGACCTGAATAAGTAAATAAATAAAATGAATTACACACCTTTATTTAAAAATAGCTGCTCCTTTTCAAAGGCTTTGTTCGTTGTCTCCAATATTGAAAATAGGCTTTGACAACAGATCTGCACTGGATGGGAAGATCTTGTTGGTTAGCTGCAGTCAAATGCTAAAAACCAATTTTTGTCCATTCAGGGACGGTGCACAAGCGATGCATATCTCCTCTGCACGGTAGAAGCCCTCAAACCTAAAAAACAAAGGTTACGTGAAAACAGACGTGATAGATTTCCATTTCAACGTGTAAAAGATTTCCAGAAGACATATGATAGGGAGTAAACAACTAGACTAATGCAATGGATATTTGTCATATACCCTTTGCCATTGGGCTTGGATTGTAATCTTAACTCATTAACCTGTGTATCGAGTTGACAGCATAAACATTCAGCATTGATTGATGTAACTGTCACTGATAGAAATCATTTCAAACAATAAAAATGCTTTGATGTACGAAAAGATCCCGATTGCTACGTCAAGTATCGTATCACATATCACAACAAACAAAGATTACCCCGACTGGCGACTGCCGCGAAGTCGACATCGGCGAGCACCTCAGTTAACAGGCATCGGTAGAATAATAATGGAATGATCGTTAAAATAATCACAAACCTTACCTTTGTATAAGGTCGTGCTTACTTCCTCTCATAAAAGCACCCCTTTCACGCAATCTCAGATTCAGTTGGCACGGCTGCAAGCCATTTCACCATGTATTTAAAGGGGTCGCGAAATCGAGGCTGTTAATCTATCACCACTAGTACACGCGCGCCCTCTAGTTATTGTAGATTTTCCAAATAGCCCCATTAGAACTTTTTGTAAGTATGGGGTCGATCTGCTGCCTGTACATATTTTTTCTTTTACTTTTTATTTTCTTAAAATCTGCGTGATCAAAACAAACGAACGTTGCCCATAATGCTGTGCGGTTTGACCTTTCGGCAACTCGAGACAGCTGTTTCCGGTCTCCTTCGAAGAAGAGAAGTTCGCCTTATCCAGGTAATTGAACATTTTGATGACGATATTGCTCCCTGTATGAGCTGAAAAGTCTATTACGCCTATTACGCTTTAGATGAAGCCATTACCTGTGGGAAAATTACGTACTGAATACGATAGTAATCGTTGTGCTAGAGCCGAGTCTGCAGTGGTACTCTAGCCAGCCAGCTATGGATTATTGCCAGGTTCATGATAAGGTCCGGTTTTAGTCAAACTAAACAAAACACAATAAAACACATACCTTATTTGAGTTTTTTGTTCATTGTTTATCTGAAATTTAAATATAAATACCAAAATAGCCATAACAATGGATTGCCAACAGTACATTCTATAAGGTATGTATAAGTAAATCTTTTTCAATAAGGCATGGAACAATGTCGCAAATAGATTGTCCCGTCAGCACGCCATGTTTTTGGTCACATCACGTGACCTAATGAATATCAATCCAAAAAGATTTCTGCCCCCGTCCCTGTCTTGGGCAGAAATCTTTTCGGACATACATTCATTAGGTCACGTGATGTGACCAAAAAGATGGCGTGCTGACGGGGCAAACTGCTTGCATTCTATAAGGTATTCAGCTTTTGAAGTACACTAGTTTATGAAGAATTTTTTTCTCTTATACATGGCTATGAAGAAAATTTTATTTTTATTTTTGATTCAGGACTTTTGGTTTCTTCTTCATAAATGAGGAACTGGCAAGAGTCTACTGTAATGATGTGCTGGCTTTCGACAAAGGTACCAACTACAACAAAAGGCGGCTACCCCAACATATTTTTGCAATGCAAGGGTTATGTCACAAATCGTACTGCTTTATCTACTTTGCTTGCAGTCAAACAAATTATGTTATTTACTCAGGCACCATATTTTATGTGTCTAATGCATAAATGTGTTTTGTCTACTGCTTAGTACTCAGATAAATGGGATTTCTTTGTGGTAGTAATAAACAGAATTTATGCCCAATATCATTTCTTAGTTTCGTACTGAAAATCGGATGAAGACTTAAATGTAATGGAACAGAACTTGTAAAGTTGCTACAAACCAACATTCCATCAACAATAAAGTAACTTTTACACCATTTTCCGCATCAGACCTCCTATCATTAAGTTTCTTTACCCAGGTGAGGATGGGTTTCTTGGCTTGTAACAAATTCACCTACAGAAAATGACAAGCTGTTTCAAGGCAACTTGATAAACTGAGGTTTGAGCTATAACGGACTGTCAGTTCTTTCTAATTCCAGGAATCACTTGTACTTTGAGTAAGGAATGGGCCAAGACAATAAATAGTCAAAATCAAGAGTTGGTTTAATTGAAGGAAGGCAGGTTTATAGCAGCTTTAACAGCAATGACATAATCACATTAACGAACAAAATGGATTTTCACTGCCGAAGTTTAACCTGTATAACATCAAATGCATTTCACAGCAGTAATTCTCAACGCACCAGAAATGTAAATGCAAACGAGAGTTGCTGCATGACATGAAATTAATCGAAATATGTTTGAAGTCATGGACACATTTATTTTAATTACGTAGTCAATTCGCACAACCACGTGGATCAACAAAAGCAGATGATGATGGTTGATAGACTCAACATGAACCAAGTTGCATGAGCACTTCAATTAAAAAGCAGGCACTGTATCGCAGTTTTGGAGTCAAATGTAAGCAAAAAGTAGTCAAGGATTGTTGGTTTACATATATAAAAAGTAAAATGTCAGACTTATATGTATGCTGTACGGTAAATGAGTAAGATCAAAAATATAGCCGTGTCCTTTTGTATTGACAACAGTCTATATCCTCGTCAGGCTACTATACAAAGGTAACTTTAAAATTACTGTCAAATGTTCATTGAAGCAGCGATAGTTCTTTTGATAGATCAGATAACATTTCTTGTCATTACAAAACCATTGATCGTCAAGCCAATGAACTGGGTGGCCCCTGGAAGTCATGTGTCAAGTTTGTGCACGCCTTGTTTTTCTATCAAGCATCTGCTAATTATGGACACCGGTGGCACTGGAGTATAGACCTTTCTTAATCCTCGACAGCATTACTCTTGGATTTCTCACTGAAGTACCTATGTAGCCTGTAAGTGTAAAATAATGTGAAAAGTTACAATATAATTCAGCACTCAAACACTAAAACCAAACATACAGTGCAAAGAAAACCACCATTTGGTACAAGTAATGATACCTGTATCTATGCCACCAACTGAATGCTAGTATCAACAAGTGTGAGAGGTTGCAAGTTAAAAAGACGGTGCAAGAACTAATGCACGTATTGGCTTTTGACTCTTTGATGGCCATTGCAAAACACTTTATGGTTTAAGTGGATTCTAGAGTTCTAAGACAATAAATTGAACTCATGGCAACATGGTTATGTCCGAAGTGCTACTCAGCAGCCGGTCATACTACTATCGTCTTTTAACAAGCAGTAAGAAACCTACATGGAGAGAAAATAGAGTTGCATTTTCACAGGCAAATTTCTGCGGCTATAAACCATGTTATCCGCGCAACTTATCTTTTGATTATAATCACTTTCCTCATTCATTTTTGGTCTCACAAAGAACTGTCAGTCCATTATGGTTGTGACCATGTCAGGTGAATGAAATGGCATGCTGTGACACGTCAACCTAAAGAAACTCTCAAGTAGTAACAAATTGCTGGAGATTTTCAAGCCCAAAATTCACACCTATTTTTAACAAGGAACAATTCGAGATCAATATCATACTAATGGTACATGGTCTAAATGAACAGTTGGTTTTCGTGACATAAGGCATGCCTATATCTACTTTAAATTCCAATAGAGCATAGAGTCTTTACAGGAGCAGACACAAACCTTTGATACAGATTGTGAGGATGCAGGTGACAAAGAAGATAAGGACAAGGGTGAACAACAGCTCTGACTCCCTGCAAGATGACAATAGTGGCATTTGTAAGAAGACATCAGTTTAGAATTTATTCTGAGGCCTCTACACTGAAAACTCAGACGTGTATATATGAATCTGAAACAGTGACATTGAATCGACAGATGGAATTGTAAAAGGGCAAATTTTCAAAATAAGGTTTTTAGAAATCGTAATTGCTCCCCACACCAAACATGATGCACAGAATTTCAACCAGCAGCTGGAGCTTGCATTTATACTACTGTTGTAAGCGAGTTGAAAATTTTCACATGCAAATTAGTTACATTATAAATGTTCTTTGCTCAACTGGACATCCTCCAAAGCACTGATGCATTAGAATAAAAACATCACACTAAAGTACGGTTCACACAAACCTGATATAAATAACTCAAATTAAATACTGTTTCGTGCATTTCAATGTGCATTTTCATGTTTTAATATGGAACAGCAGTGACACCATCATCTGCAAAGTGCACTCATCCTGCTTGGGTGTTTAGGTGTAAAAGTCTAGGTCCAAGCAGTTTATTTAGTAAAAAAGCTCGCTACATGGGGTTATTTCGAAAACGCATGTGTAAACGCTTTGATCTACGTATTTTTGTGGGGTTTGCAGATGCACTGCACGGTGGTAGGGGTAATGCGTCGTCGGAATCACGGACACTCCAAAATATTGGGAACCCCATTTTGGACACCCTATTTTCGAAATCCTGGGTGAATCCCTGGATAGAAATTGAACATACTTTAAACAAGACATGTTTAAATACTGTAAACGAAACAGAGATATCTTTGGTTAGGATTGTGAGTTGAGAGTTGAAAAAAATCTGAAATGTCACTCCGAGATATTAAGGACATGAATGAAACAATACCTCAAGGTTTCTTCAGGTGATGACCAGTCTGGGACTCTTGCAAAGAAGTTTGTAGAGGGCGTTGTCTAAACCACTCATTCTGAAAGTACAGATGATGAAGGAGGGTTTAGATACAATTTGACTCATTTTACCAGGAGCAATCACAAGATTTAAGAATGTACTTTCGGTCAATTTGTCACACTTTTATGCTTAAAAGAACTTTGATTTAATTACCAGAAGGCAAAATTTGTAGCTGAGATAGCATTATTCTAAACTGACAGCAACTTGAGTGCCTTTTAATTGATGAAAATTCTGGCTTACGTTAGAGCCCATAGTCTAATCTCTGTATTCGATACACAACTCGAAAATACAGCAATTCCATGACATGAGCAAACATAAGATTTGCACTCCAATCACGTGATTTGACTGGCAAATGTTTTGAGGTTGTGAGGTCAAGTAATGTGCCTGGACCATGCAGATTACAAGTAACCATTTTCTCCTAACCTGCACAGTCTAAGATGGAAATATAGAGAAAAATGGTCATCAATAACTGAATAAGTTAAGGAAACCTATTCTTTCTTTTAAGACTTACTGGAATAAGAAAGATCAACTTAACGTTACAGGGGCCCCTGTAGGTTGTCAGTATTCTCCTGACTGGAAAAAATAAAGCAAACCTAACAAGACATTCTCAAGTATAGCCATCTTGACCAAGACTTACCCCCCCCCCCCACTGTACTCAGTACCACCAACACGGATACGAGCTTTCTAATTAAGCTATTGGCATGCCCAGGTGAAGTCCCTAACACATCCTACAAACATCTCCCCCTCTCCCGCCACACTTCTTAACACCACCTGCTAAATTGTTCTGGTAGTTGAAATCGATCTAAAAGCCCTTTTGTACTCAATTTTGGGTCTGAGCAGTGTCGACATGAACTGCAAAGTTAAGTGAACCGTTTATACCGGCTTTGGATGTCTAAGTAAACTGTAGCTGACGATGTCATCGAAGTAATCGCAACGTAGTACAGATGCAACACTTTTACACCAGGATTTTTTAATGTGATAATTTGGGAACATTAACATGTGCTAATAGGCACAAAAACCTATTTCTAGTTCCATTAGTGACTATTCGAGCAAAATATGAGCAGCTTTTAGCGACGACACTACCCTGTAATTGTTGATGATAACAGTGGCCCCTGACAATAACTTCTTCGATGTAACCGAAGTTGACCATTGATACTACCATACAACACAGCATCGACGCTCCGCTTGTCTACTGTGAAGTCAAGTGGCACAGTTAACTTCGATTCAGGACTGAAGTTAACCCTCAATACTGACTGCAACTCCCCAAAACATCGCCATGTCGACGTTAGAATGAAAGGGCCTTATCAGTTTTAACTACATGTTAAACACTAACATGGGCTAACTTGTCCGGGTCAGCGTAAATCAGCACTACTGCTAGTAGTATTAGAACAAAAACTGAACAGCTGATCGAATTGAGGCTCTTCAAAATTATTAGGGTCCGATGTATGCTGACTGAGATCAGTTACCCATCAGTGAATGCTCTAACCGTGTATACGAGTCATTGAACATTTCACAAACAGCACACTTACTGACTTACTTGTGCATCGAAAGCCTGGTATTGTTGTAATGTAAAACCTTCACGAGTTCGAACATTCAGTCTTGTCCTCATTGTTTCTCACCTATCGAACGAGTCGCTTACAGGTACACGGTTTGTTGGTAATACCGCTTTTTGTACTGACCAATACGTCTTTTTCTAAACTCGTAGAGCAGGACGACTGCGTTTCGCCTTCGGACATACACTACATAGACCTACTTCTCTCTGCCATTTGTATATATTCTGTTGACCTCTAGATCTGTGGCTGCGCATGCGTTGTTGTACTGTTTGCATCTATTAGAGCAACCTGGATATTAAAT
The DNA here is from genome assembly GCA_002633005.1 of Phoronis australis. Taxonomy (NCBI): domain Eukaryota; kingdom Metazoa; phylum Phoronida; family Phoronidae; genus Phoronis; species Phoronis australis. The sequence continues at coordinate 71,749 of NMRA01000909.1, forward strand.
TCTGTGTAAACGTATCATTCGTTTGTAGTATTTACAACGATTTTTTCAAAATTTTTGTCACATAAAAAACCGGCTTAAACGGCGTTAAGAGGTTTTATTCTTCTATAACTCGGACCATAGGCCTTTAACTATGTACTCTGCTTTGGTTGCTGTGGAAATTCGTGTCTTTGTCTGGCAGGTAGGTCCAATTGTTAACTAATGTTTGTACCAATTAAACTCGGCAGAAGATAACGAATTCACTAAAGATTTTAAAAAACATACAGGGACCTCCACATGATTTCTGATCTCGGATTTATTATTTGAACTTTACTTCAATAACCTTTAGAGTAGTTGCATTTTGCCGTACAATGACCCATTGACGATCATACCAACTTGGGGCAAACAATTGACCCATCGCCTGGATTATGACTGACGGCTTAAATGACCAACCAGTACGCAGCATTCTTGACGTCTGCGTTTCTAAGTTGCCATTTTACCCGACAAACAACACTTGTCGGTAAAGCTTGTTTTAGTCTATACCTCAAGAAATTGTGCTATAAGAATATTAGGGAAATGGTGTTGATATGGCGTGTGTAATTCCGAAAGCCGTTATGGAGCTCGAGAAGAACATCCCGTCACGTTTTGAGCATTTCCTAAGCCGAAAAGTGGTGTCGACTGTGTAAAAGATGGACCCAACTGTGTTGACGGCCACACGAGCAGCTAAACTTGGCAATGTTGTTGGATTACCCGACGTTTAAACACAAACATGTTTGTTCCCGCACAATACATACCTTTTAGTTTGGTGGCTATAGTGTAGGCCTGATTTAGACTTCGGAGTTTCCTCGTCTGGGCGCCTTTGTCTCGGCATCTGCTGGATCCCACCACTAGAGGTAGTCCCTGGTAATTGTTTTTAAGGACATTTTTATCATTTTCATTGATTTCTATCTATAATGGACACCGGTTTGTTTCGTACCAAAGGTATTTTTTGTTATTCATATACCCGTAGGCTGGAGTTCAACTGAACTTCTCTCCAAAATTGACAGATTCGATTGGCACAGGGAGGGACACTAGATTACTGAACTCAAAGCCTCGTTCGAGCTGTTGTCACGAAAAAATAAAAAGTGGAATTACTTTTTGTTTAGAAGATCCAGTATACACTATTCCTGCAGAGTTAGGGGGGGAGGCTCATTTCATAGTTGTTCAAATATGATACTTTGATTTATGAAGCTTTAAAGAACAATTTTAGTTATTTTTGTAAATGGCGTTTTCGGAAAGTGCAAAAACACTCAGATTCCACCAGGAACGTCGCTTTGCCTCCGACATCTTGTTTGTTTGAAGGATGTCACGTGACTTTTCGCAAAGGGGTGGAGCTTGCGATAGGTCAACTCCCTGACAGCAACGAATTCTTCTGACTGTTATTTGGTAAACATGTGACTCTCACACAGGTATCAGCTGCGCCAGAAGTTGAACAGAAAATTAAAATTGATGTTCGAGTCAAACATGAATGTACGATAGCAGCCGATTGTGAAGACGGGCAATGCTGCAAGCTTGACTACACAGGCCTAATCGCAAGCAAAAGACAGATAAATATTCGTGAGCCGATTAGTGAGTATTCAGCTTCAATGGATGATTGTCTTGTGTCGACTCATCCACTAATGGCTGCTTCAGTTTTGAAATTTAAATCTGTCAATAACTCGATTTTTGTCAGAAAATAACTTTTGACTTTTGACAATTAACTGTTTCAAAACTCGTCTCAATTTTTCATTACCCAGTTTAGACAGATTGAGAAGAGGCTCAAGTTGGCCCAGCGTTGCGGCATGACGTTTTATAAAACAATCGTCTGAAGAAATAACGAACAAATTCTTTGCAAACCCATAAATCACCACCCATCTTAGTTAGGAAGAAGCTGAGACCAATTTTATAGCGGTAACGTGGAAATTTTGATATTGGTGGAAAAGCCTAACTGAACAAGATTAAGATAATATATTGCACTGACTCTACTTTGTGTTCACACTCACTTTGAGTTCTGAATCTGAGTTGGAATTTCGACGTGCAGTCTAACTGATAAATGGGTTAATCAAATCATATAACGGGCGGGGTTGGAAAACAAGGGGTCCGTATTATAGTAAGGACCAAATGTATATGTTTGGAGTCCACTGGACACTGGGTCAGCGCTATATAGGATGGAGATTACAATACTTTAGCGTCGTTGCAAGGCGCTGTATGGACTATATCCCAGAAGGTGCAAGGTGTGGTGGAATGAACTTTCGCAAGTGTGGGTGTGTGAAGAATACGAAGTATACCAGACTACCGGACCCGACTAATCCATTTGTTACAAAGATTCCTTCAAAAAGGAACCGTGCAAGGTCAAGAGTACCGGGGACTTACAAGTGCATCGGAGAAAACTAATTTCGCACGGCGAAATTCTATCTGAAAGTGTAATACATTTGGCAAATACACGTTTGTCAACTTTATTTAACGAGTCCTACGAGCAGCCCGTGGATTGAGAATGTGATTTCAGTTAGTTGAAAAGAGAATGTGAGAATAACAAGATTCTTGCATAATACTACTAGCGCACCTTTGTTGAAATGGTAAATAATGTAGAAAACACAAATTCTGACTACACACTAATATCAATAAGGAGTAATCCTCCTCAAATTACACACACATGCATTTTGGTTATTGCACAGGAATAATACTTGGACAGAAATTATGATGGGTAATATTGATTAGTTATGCAGACAGTCAATTGAAATCATAAAAAATCAAGCGTTAACAGACAGTTAAGCACATGAATTATCGTGAGGTTAGTAAGGTTTGCTACCTACCACAACAGCTCTAAATCTAGATATGGTCGGCCAATTGGACAGCTCCCTGAAATAAAAGCAGTAGTTTGGTGCTTAAGTCAATGATGATCAGTGCAAACAAGATGCAAAGTCACTCTGCACTTGAAAATCTAAAGATAATAACTATTTATTAAACAATACTGCAGACTGAGAAAAAGACAAAAATGAAGGATTCATTTTGGTCAGACGAATGTTAGGGCAGAAATTACAAAAGCTAAAGGGATTAGCTTAAGTACTAGTCCACGAGAGTACCAACCATGAGCGGCAAGGTGGGGGTCAGCCGATTTTCACCAAATTTGGCACATATGTAGTCCTATGGGATCTATAAACAGCGGTAAAATATTTCCTCAAAATATTGTGTTTTTCTAAAGTTATAGGTTCAAAAACATTTTACGGTTTCGCAGCCATGTTTTCACGGTATAAAAACTGTCCAGTTTCAACTGTTCATATTTTTCCTTGAGTGAAAGCTATTGATTTATTATTCACTTGGCATTGTTTAGTGGTGCCTATAGATTGTTACGCAGATGTCTTGAAACACGATTCCGATTTACCGCCCTCATTTAGTAGTTTTATTACACTGCCCCCCGTTATGCCATTTTGAGGTTGTGTTCAGTACACTGCTGTACCAAATCTGCCCTCACTGCTATGAGAATGAAACTTAGCCAAAATGCTGACAAAACATGTTACTTTCATTGCATAAAATAAAAACTTTGTCAGCCAGTTTATTAGTTATACATTTTGGCACCTCAAATGTACTAAAATGAGAAATTGTCATATAACTGAGATCGATGAGTGAGCACCGTAAAATCCGATTGTCCTTCATATTTTTCGATATTTTGCAACAAGTTAGTTCCTCCTGAATGTTTTGAACGTTTTACTACTTATCACTTTGGGCTATAGTACCCCTAAATACCACACATGGCTCCATTTTGTAAAAAGCCGATTATGTCCTCCGCAGTGAACAGGGTTAGACATGAACTCGACAAATGTAGGTTTTTTTGATTTACAGTTGTTATACTTTGCAATTTCCTCATGGGTATTTCTTCACACATATTTAAGTCAGATTTTCTGTTGATCAAATGTTCATGCAATGCATTGTAATATCAAATGAATGATAAGTTTGGTGGCATAACCGCAGTTTTTCCCACGACTTAAAACAAAAGACCGCAGAAATTTTCCTGACGAAATACCGGGTTTGCAGTTCTCTAAAAACATTCGAATGACAAGACAAACTCCACCACTGTCTGTGGCAACTCGTCGCATGTTTTTCGCCCATCGGTCCTATCATTGTTTTCCATTGTTGTGTCACTGTTGGATATAACAACATAGGTCGCATGGATATAGAACCTTGCGTACATCAGACTGTTGCTGATAAGTGCTCGTCATTATATCTTTATTATAACAATGAAGATGCTAATCTATTGTTCTCTATGCGACCAGGTTTCCCTTGGATGACCACAGAAGAGGAATCCCAAAGTATCCACAAACAATGACCACGCACCTTAGTAACTATTACCGCGCACACGAATCCTTTCCGTGGAACCTAAACACCAAATTTTTATATCCGTGTATTGTGTTGTATTGCTCATGGTACGGGTTCAGA
>NMRA01000909.1:78187-100687 GCA_002633005.1 Phoronis australis
AACTGCTGGTTTTTCACAAGAAGGAAAGGTACCTCCACGGAATCAGTTCCAGTGTTACCATGGTAACAGATATTGCAGTGTCGGTGCCGTTTTTACTGACATTGGTCATGAACCTATCGTGTGATATCAAAATTGTTCAGAAACGATTCTGTTTGAAGCAGAAACTGGAGTAGAAAATTTGGTCAAAAATGACTCATTCCACAACAAGAAATTGCCTCATTTTGCCCCTCAAGAACACTTCCTTTGTATCTCCTAAACCACCAAACTTTGTGGGGTCATACTTCACCCAATTTCTCTCATCCCTAATGTGATTTATCAGACTAAACATGATCTGAATGGCTGACCCCCCACCTTGCCGCTTGTTGGCTGTACAGTGGTCGGTGGATCCGTGAACTGATACTTAAACATTAAAAACCAATAAGGATTTTTGTCAGATTATATTGGATTTCGAAAGGATCCGACCCATTCGGAATATGCAGGTACGAAATATACTTGAGTGGAATTCCTATCAAAAATAAAGAAGCTTGAGCGATGACAATCCTATTGGCAGCACACGATGTAACAAATCTAGATGCAAAATATGCAACTTTATCAACGACAGTACTTTCTTCCAGTCTTCCCGAACCAATGAAAACGTCGAAATAAAACATTGTTTTGACTGCACCACAAACAATATTATTAACCTAATAACATGTAGAAAATGTTCTATACAATACGTAGGACAAACTCAGGATAATCTACAAACTCGGTTTCGCAATCATAAATTTAACATAATACATAAAAACATTTCTGATATTATAGGTAATCATTTCAATTCCAAAAAACATAATCTTCAAGATCTTTCGAGTGTACAAAAAATTGAAAAACTCCAATTCCCCAGTGCCCCTCACAGACTCAAAAGAGAACAATTTTGGATAGATAAACTCAATACACTTGAAACTAATGGATTGAACATAAAAACTTCTTTAATTATATCCTTGAAGTTTTTCCGCTACAATGTACCACATTCGTTACGCCACATATTAAATTGTCATATAGTGTTTGATTTTACTTTATTTCTGTTTCTGTTGACGAAGGTTGTTTTTACATCCGAAAATTTCAGTTGGTCCACAACGTTCAATTATTTCTTCAATTATTGAAAACTGTAAAAGTCCAGTCTCCAATCTCCGCACTCTGACACGAATCATGCTCAAACTCAAGCTTCATACTCAACTCGAGTACAGACTGAGCTTTGGTGTATTCAATGTCATAATCGAAAAATCTGTTCTCGAAATTTCGGGCACGTACTCAATTTTCGAGTATACTCAAAATAAAGTGCATCTCCACATCTATATTTCGAGTACGATTTTGAGTAAAAAATCCTAGTATATGCTCCAGATTTCAAGTTTGGTCTGGCAGTGTGCTTGAAATCGTACTCGAATACGAGTGAGAGAACAAAATAGTGAAAGGCCACCGAGAGACACAGCCAATCTAAAAAAATTGAGTCCTCTTACCACATTTCAGCGCTTCAATTTCAGTTCTGAGATAATAGTTTTCATTTTAAATCTTCTTATTTTTCACCTTATTAACCCCCGCATCACTGCATGTCATCGCCGCCAATTTATAAACTCCGTCTTACTCTACGATTCCTGGCAACAGCCGCATTCTAATCCCTTGTCAGCGAGTCATTACAAATGTCGAAACAGTTGTGGGAAAAGTCGTATAAGAATTTTGAGCTGCCCTTATTTCAGTAAGTGTGCCTGCAGTTTGTAGGGTTTCCAAAAGACGAGGAGGCGAGGAAAGTTAAAAACAGTTTGCTTCTCTGTCAGGTACATTTCACATCATAGTTTAGTCATCTACATGTATTTTTCCTCAATCCCCGAATGGTATTCCTGATTTTATTTGTCGATTTCTAAGTAGACGTCTCCAGTGACGGATTTAGGGGGGCAAGGGGGTCATGCCCCCCTAAAATTCTACCAGATACCATTTAGGAGATCGGGTGCGAATTGCTGACTAGCACGCACGCGCAACAAGGGGGTGAATAAACAATGCATAGGCCCTGAACAAACCCCGTTTACCGTTTTTTGTCAAAAGGTCCGCGAACAGAAATTCGAGACCCTGCATCCCACAATTAAGACAGGGGGCTCGCACCTGGCGAAAATCTGGTTATTCCTGTGCCCTGGCCAAAAACTCAAAAATCCTGTATCCGCCCCTGGTCTCGTCCCGTTCACTGGTGAACTCTGAATGCCTGCACATAAATTGTTTTTTAACTCACGCACCAAATGTCAACTAACTTGATACATCCCGGTAAAATACAAAGATACAGTATCAATTTTTGACATCAGCGCAGGCCTACACAGCAGTGGGTTTTACATGTACATGTATGTCAAGACTAAATTAGCAAGAGAGAACAGGGGTTCTTTGATGTGATAAGCTGTTGCAAATTTCTTAAGACATTTTCGGGAGATGAGGAACTCAAGAAGTAATAATTGTCAAATGAATAAAAGAAATGGTATAAGAATATTGTATTGAAACTGAAAAAATGAATAACAGTTACAGAACACTCTTGTAGTTGTAGCGACAGCAGACGATAATGTAGGTGCTGGGGTGGTCTATGCCAATAGGGAGCGATGAATCAGCGCGACTTTGCGTGGTTTTGCATTTCACATCATGAACAGTTCCATAGCAACTCGAGTATGAGTGTCAGATTTGTAGAATATATATAGGTAAATAAAACATGAAGGTTTAAGTATAATAAAATTCCCTCAAAGTAAGTGGATGACTCCGTGGTGTAGTGGTTATGGTGTTAGACACGAATTATCTGTACTTTCAGAAGTCGTGGGTGGCGTACAAAAAATCACACATATCCGTGCTCGTTCTTCTAAGGGAACACCTGACGATGGCCGGAGAATAAACCGACCGAAACGTCGTGACAGTGTAAATAGACAAGAGGTAAGTGTAAATAGACCAAGAGATTATAGTAATGGCAATAATTAATAAACAAAACAGAGGACACAATATGGACAAATAATATGAATTAAATGAACTGTGCCCTCCTTCCAGTTCATAATGGCACACGGGTATTTCCAACTAGCTCAAATAAATCACAAAAAGTTCCATTGTGCGACACAGAGATCTGAACCCCACCTTGTTAGAAATATTCAAAATCTGATCATGGCGGTGAAGATCAGAATAACCATAACGACAAACACTAACAGAACTAGCGTCGTCTCTTGCAGATACAACTCCGACTCTTTGTATGTCAGTGGAACCCAGTGGTGAATGGTAAGGGACTGGTTGTTTGACGCATTGTCCACAGTTGAGGTCAGTCGTTTGTATGTTTTGTTCAAGAATTTTGGCTCGATTGTTTGACATGAAGCTCCAATGCTGTCTAACCGCGATAAGTCAATTGCAGGTTGAAACATTTCCGGTGTCGCCATCCTGATGTTCAAGAATGATGTGTTCGCGTATATCTCAGACAAATACGGCGTGAACATCTTTTGGTATTCGGAGAAAGTCGACGTTAACATGATATTTCCTGCTTTATCGATAAACTGTTTTAAATTTGCTAGACTTATCATTTTTTTAATTAACCTGCGAAAGAACTGGTGCCCTGAGATGCAAGCCATCACGGCATTACTAGCCACGAAATCTCGACAGTAGAGCAGGCGTGCGTATTCAACTGGCTCTTGACTGATGATACACGGGGTGTGAGTGAGAAATTCGTCAAATGGACGGAGACTTTCAACATCCAACTCCGCAAAAACTCCACAATAATAATACAGGATGAAATATCTTGAAACAAATTCGCACTCTGTTTCTGTTGTACACCGGTCGTAAATTGGAAGAAATTCTGGAAACTTACTCGCAATCAACCCTCTAGCGTCTTCTTTAGACCACATCCAATGATTCCAAGATTGGTGCGTTTTGCACCACGAGTTAATCCACGGGCGGTACAGCTTTGGAATGTGATGGTCCTTCCAAATTTGATGAATTATTTGGGGTATTCCTGACTCCATCTTTACTGCTATAGGCCTATCACTATTGGGCCCCGTGTGCTTCGGAGGCCTCTTCATGAAACAGTTATTACTAACATGTCCATGCGGTAATATGAAATCATCCAGCAAAGCGCGCGAAAAATACACGCTGGATGTAATTAACACGCATGACACTATGACGGCTACAAGATACTTGTTCCAATTTGCAACGTAATTTTATGCAATACCATCGTCAAGAAGCAGTTCTTCACAACAAATACGACTGATTTAATACTTTGCCGTTCCTCACTTGGTCGTAAATTATTGTATGCACAACAAGAAACTTAAAACGCGTAAGACAAATGCACGTTGCACGTCCGACGTTTTTCATATCTCAAATAAATACGCGACGCCATTATTACACTGCGCGTGCAAGCGCAGAGTTCCTGGGTTTTCTTCAATTTTATTCTTATTACTCTGCGCGTGCAAGCGCAGAGTTCTGTTGTTTCTGGGTTTTCTTCAATTTTATTCTTATTCATATTACTCTGCGCGTGTAAGCGCAGAGTACTGTTGTTCCTGGGTTTTCTTCAATTTTATTCTTAATATTCTTATTCTTATTACTCTGCGCGTGTAAGCGCAGAGTACTGTTGTTCCTGGGTTTTCTTCAGTTTTATTCTTATTCTTATTCTTATTCTTATTCTTATTCTTATTCTTATTCTTATTCTTATTAATCTGCGCGAGTAAGCGCAGAGTACTGTTGTTCCTGGGTTTTCTTCAATTTTATTCTTCTTATTCTTATTCTTATTCTTATTACTCTGCGCGAGTAAGCGCAGAGTACTGTTGTTCCTGGGTTTTCTTCAATTTTATTCTTCTTATTCTTATTCTTATTCTTATTCTTATTCTTCCACCGACCAACTTTGACAATTAGTAACTCCAAAATGGTTGCAGGTATGTTCTTCAAATTTAACATTTGATATTAGGCAGTATATAAATTTCATTCGATATAAATTCATATTCAATAATGCACCGGAAGAGGTCATTTGGTGCAAAGGTCATGTAATTTTCAAAATGCTACTCTTTCTTTATTTCAAAAGCTATTCTTTTCAAATTCGGTAAACAGGTATAAGTCAAGAAGGCAATTTAAAAAAATAACTTTTCTAAGTAATCGGGTCATCCAATCAGGTGAAATAGGTCAAAGATCATTAGGTGCAAACTAAAATCTTCAGGTTGACACTTCAAATTCACAGGTCTGATTGGCACAGGAAATTCAATTCGGAATCCAAAGTGTCAGGTCATTTAGTGCAAACATGGGGTCACTGGGTGCATTTTTCTTCTGAAAATTTTACCTTTTCAACCAGCAAGTATTCTGATGTGTCACCCGTTAGATTCTCAGCATTAAACACATTTTTCATGGGCTTTGCATTAATTCTCCTAAAGATGCTTATAATGAACCGGATAGGGTCAACTAGTGCAAAGGTCATGTAACATTCAAAATCTTACATCTCTTACGTTTTTCAAGGAATTCTTTTCAATTTCAGCACACTTGGGTAAGTCAATATGCCAATTGAATACCCTACTTTACTTCGCAATAGGCCTAACCAATCAGAAAAAAGTAGGTCAAAGGTCATTGAGTGTAAACTAAAATTGTGAGATAGCAACTTCAAAATTACATATCTGTTTACTAAGTGTGATTGAGTTTGAATTCTAAATTTTCAGGTCATTTGGTGCACCCATGGGGTCATTAGGTGCATTTTTCTCCTGAAGGTTAGACCAATTCATTCATCTTGTATTCTGAATTGCTTAAAGTACAACATCTGTGATTTTTAGCATTAACCACACTTTTAATCGAGTTAAAATTACCCCCTCATCGGGGCTCATAATGCACGGGAAGAGATCAATGAGTGGAAAGGTCATCAAAAAATTAATGTGTAATTTCTCCTACAATTTTAAAGAATTACTTTTCATATTGGTAAATGGGTTGCTGTCAGTAACTTTCCATAATAATTCTAGTAATACGCACGCGCAGAGTCCGTTATTGTCACGCCGTGACAATAATCTTTTTAGTTCTTCTTATTCTTCTTCCGACCAACTTCGAGGCTTAATAACTCCAAATTGTGTGCAGGTACGGTCTTTAAATTCATCATATGACTTTTGACAGTATGTAAATTTTGATTGGTTATATAATCATATTCCATATTGCACCGGAAGAGGTCGTTTGGTCTAAAGGTCATATAATTTTCAAAATGCTACTCCTCCTTCAGTTTTAAAGCTATCTTTTTCAAATTCGGTGAACAGGTATACACGTAAGTCTACATGACAATTTAAAAATTAACTTTTCTAAGTAATCGGGTTAACCAATCAGGGGACATAGGTCAAAGGTCATTAGGTGCAAACTAAAATTTTGAGGTAGACACTTCAAATTGACAGGTCTGATTGCCACAGGTAAATCAAATCGGAATCTAAAGTTTCAGGTCATTTAGTGCAAACATGGGGTCATTAGGCGCATTTTTCTTTTGAAAATTTCGACCTTTTCAATTATCAAGTATTCTGATGGGTCAACTGTTAGACAGCTGTGATTCTCAGCGTTAAACACATTTTCCATGGGCTTTGCAATACTTTTCCTAAAGACGCCTATAACGCACCGGATAGGGACAATTAGTGCAAAGGTCATGTAACGTTCAAATGGGGTCATTAGGTTCATTTTTTCTAAAGATTAGTCCTTTCCATTCACCAAGTATAATGATGTGTCAACTGTTAGACAACTGTGGTTCTCAGCATTTAAAACACTTTTCATGGGCTTTGCAATAATTCTCCTAAAGACGCTTATATTGCACCGGGTAGGGTCAATTAGTGAAAAGGTCATCTAACGTTAAAAATGTTATATCTTCTATATTTTTGAAGGAATTGTTTTCAATTTCAACACACTGGTGTAGGTCAACACACCCATAGAACACCCTACTACGCATTAGACGAAACCAATCAGAAAAAATAGGTCGAAGGTCATTGAGTGCAAACTAAAATTTTGAGCAAGAGACTTCAAAATTACATGTCTGTTTAGTAAATGAGATTGAGGGTGAATTCTAAATTTTCAGGTCATTTGGTGCACCCATGGCGTCATTAGGTGCATTTTTCTTCTGAAAATTTGACCAATTCACTCATCTTGTATTCTGAAGTGCTTAAAGTAAAACGTCTTCAATTCTTAGCTTTAACCACACTTTTAATCGAGTTCACAATTATTCCCTCATAGGGGCTCATAATGCACCGGGAGAGGTCATTTAGTGGAAAGGTCATCAAAATAATAACATGTGATATCTCCAACAATTTTAAAGAATACCTTTTCATATTGGTAAACAGGTTGCTGTCAGTAACTTCCCATTACAATTCCAGTAATGCGCACGCGCAGCGTCCATTATTGTCACGCCGTGACAATAATCTTTCTAGTTACTCTGCGCCTGCAAGCGCAGAGTACTGTTGTTCCTGGGTTTTATTCAATTGTATTCTTATTATTCTGCGCGTGCAAGCGCAGAGTTTTACTGTTCTACGTATTTATCTTCTTATTACTCTGCGCGTTCAAGCGCAGAGTTTTGTTACTGTTCTACGTATTTTATCTTATTATTATTATTAGTCTTGTTCTTCCTTCCTTTTCAGATTGTTATTACTCTTACATTGATTCAGTTACAACAATCATATTCACTATGATTGATATAATAGTTAAGGGATTTTTATTGATTATATTTTTGACCCAAAACGCACTGGAATGAACTGAAACAGGTCAAGGAGTGCATTCCGTCAAAATGCTTCTTCTTCTACAGAATTTTATGTAGACTCCTTCAACTTTGCAAACAAGTAGGGACTAAAGAAGTGCATCAGAAATTTACACGGATTTCCAATCTCACCAAGGGAACTGAAGTATCAACCGTTAGGCAACTATGATTCTCAGCAATAAACACACTTTTCACCGGCTTTGCAATTATTCTCCTTAATACGCTTATAATGCACCGGAGAGGGTCAATTAGTGCAAAGGTCATCTAATATTCAAAATGTTATATCTCCTACATTTTTCAAGGAATTCTTTTCAAGTTCAGCACAATGGTGTAAGTCACCATGCCAATCGAACGCTCTACTTTACTACGCAATAGGCCTAACCAATAAGAAAAATAGGTCGAAGGTCATTGAGTGCAAACTTAAACTTTGAGGTAGATACTTCAAAATTACATATCTGATTAGTAAATGCAACTTAATTTGAAATCATTTGTTGCACCCATGGGGTCATTAGCTTCCTCTGAAAATTTGCCCAATTCAATCATCTTGTATTCTTAAGTGCTTAAAGTAAAACATTCGTGATTCTTAGCATTAATCACACTTTTAATCGAGTTTACAATTATTCCCTCATCGGGGCTCATAATGCACCAGAGTAGGTTAATTAGTGGAAAGTTCATCAAAATATTAACATGTAATTTCTGCTAAAATTTTAAATAAATCCTTTTCATATTGGTAAACGGGTTGCTGTCGGTAACTTCCCATAACAATTCCAATAATACGCAAGCGCAGAATCCATTATTGTCACGCCGTGACAATAATCCTTCTAGTTCTTCTTATTCTTGTTCTTCTTCTGACCACCTTAGAGGCTCAATAATTTCAACGTGGGTGCAGGTACGTTCTTTAAATTCAGCATATGATTTTTGAAGTACATAAATTTTGATTCGTTATATAATCATATTGCATATTGCACCGGAAGGAGTCGTTTGGTGCAAAGGTCACGTAATTCTTCAGTTTTATAGCTATTTTTTTCAAATTCAGTGCAGTAGTATGAGTCAACAAGACAATTTAAAATATTATTTTTCTAAGTAATGGAGTTATCCAATCAGATAAAACAGGTAAAAAATCATTAGATGCGAACAAAAATTTTGAGCTAGACACTTCAAGTTCACAAGTCTGTTTGGCACGCTTACTTCAATTCGAACTACAAAGTTTCAGGTCATTTGGTGCACCCATGGGGTCATTAGGTGCATTTTTCTTCTGAAAATTTGTCCTTTTCATTCACCAAGTATTCTGAAGTGTCAACCGTTAGAGAACTGTGATTTTCAGCATTTAAACACTTTTACGGGCTTTGTAATAAATTTCGTGAAGACGCTTATAATGCACCGGGTAGGGTCAATTAGTGCAAAGTTCATCTAATGTTCAAAATGTTATATCCTACGTTTTTTAAAGAGTTCTTTTCAATGTCAGCATGATGATGTAAACCAGAATGCCAGTCGAACACCCTACTTTACTAAGAGATAGACCCATCCAATCAGAAAAAATAGGTCAAAGGTCATTTAGTGCAAACTAAATTTTGAGCTGGAGACTTCAAAATTACACATCTGTTTAATAAATGCGATTGAGTTTGAATTCTAAAGTTTCAGGTCATTTGGTGCACCCATGGAGTCATTAGGTGCATTTGCCTTCTGAAAATTTGACCAATTCCTTCATCTTGTATTCTAAAGTGCCTTAAGTAAGACATCTGTGATTCTTAGCATTAACCACACTTTTAATCGAGTTTACACTTATTCCCTCATCGAGGCTCATAATGCTCCGGAAAGGTCATCAAAATATTAAGATGTAATTTCTCCTACAGTTTTGAAGAATTCCTTTTTATATTGGTAAACGGGTTGTTGTCAATAACAAATCCAGAAATACGCACGCGCAGAGTCCACACCGTGACAATAATCTTTCTAGTTCTTATTCTTATTCTTATTCTTATTCTTCTTCCGGCCAACTTTGATGCTTAATAACTCCAAAATTGTTGCATGTGTGTTCTTTATATTCAAGATATGATTACTAGCAGTACATATTTGTTTCGTTAAAAGATCATATTTCATGATGCGCCGGAATAGGTCGTTTAGTGCAAAGGTCATATAATTTTCAAAATGATACTCCTTCTTCAAATTTAATGCTATCTTTTTGAATTTCGATGCACAGGTATAAGTCAAGAAGTCATCCAATCAGATTAAACAGGTCAAAGGTCATTGGGTGCAAACTAAAATTTTGAGCTAGACACTTCCAATTCGCACATCTAATTGATGCCTTCTATTCAGATCGAAATAAAAAAGTTTTAGCTCATTTGGTGCAACTATGGGGGTCATTAGGTGCATTTTTGTTTACAACCAAGGGGTCATTAGGTGCATTTTTGTTTTGAAAATTTGACCTTTTCATTCATCAAGTATTCTGATGTGTCAACAGACGACTGTGATTCTCAGCATTAAATACACGTTAAACAGACTTTGCAATAATTGTACCAAAAGAGTTATAATGCACTGAAAGAGGTCATTTATTGCAAAGGTCATATAACTTTGACAATGCTACTCTTTCTTTAGTTTTTCAAATTCGGTGCACAGGTATAAGTCAACATTGGAATTTAACAAGTCACGTTTCTAAGAAATCGAGTCATCCAATAAGGTTAAAGAGGTCAAAGGTCATTAAGTGCATACTAAGATTTTGAGCTAGACACTTCAAGCTTCTGATTGGCACATGGAATTCAGAACCAAATGCATTTTTCTTCCGAAAATTTCACCTATTCATTCACCAAGTACTCTAATGTATCAACAGTTAGCCTAGTGTGATTCTCAGCTTAAACACACTTTTTACGGACTTCGCAATCATTCTCCTCAAGAGGCTTATAATGCACCGGATAGGGTCAATTGGTGCAAAGGTCATCAAATTATCAGCGTGTAATTTCTCATACAGTTTTAAAGAGTTCTTTTTCATATTGGTAAACGGGTTGTTATCAATAACTTCGCTTATAACTGCGCACGCGCAGAGTCCATTATTGACACGCCGTGACAATAATCTTTCTAGTTTGTGTACGTTGTTCGTAGGTATAATTTGGTTTCTCCTCTTCCGGTTGCTGTTCGATGAAATACAGATGTTCATGTAAGCCCAGACGTCTTTTATTACGTGTCCTGGTGGCAGTAGCAATCGAACCATGGCCAGAGCAGCGAAGCAGTGTTGGTGATTGACTAAAAGTGAAACTATCACCAATTTTGATAAGTGTGCAACAGGAGTACTCAATCGGACTTTGTTTAAGTATTCAGCTGTTACCTAAGCTTGATGTCAACAATGGTGTATGACGTTTACAAACATTTCTTTGTGGCGTACTCTTATTGGTTATATTGGCGTATCGCATTTGATGCGGCGTTTGGTTTCACGATGAGTCACAGCCGAATTTCTTTTCAAAATAAGACGTGTTTTGGTTTTCTCCCAAAATTCTATATTCCTTTTCTAATTCTTACCTGTCGTAGGCATACTACGCGAGCTGGTAAGAAAACAATTACAAAACGAACAAGTTTACATTCTGCAAAAATATTTTTCTTATAATAGTTACGGCTGATACTCCGGCAGTAAAATTACTATTACGGTAATATATGGTTCGGTTGAGCAAGTTATAAATATCACTTTGACGTGTTCAATATCAATCTTATTCTAATCGAAAGATTATTTTATTTAAAACATCAACGTTCACAAATACGGGTCTTCGTTGGAACATAGAAAACACACAAACAACGCTGCCTAACACGTCATAAAGTCTCTGTCACAACTTGGAGAACAATATAACTTAAGTGTTATCACTCGATCCGAATTTTGCGGTCTTTCTGCAAGCCGATTATGCGTGGCAAAAGGCCAGAGTCCCCTTGAGGGGTTTAGTTGACGATACAGACGCTGTACCTGAATCCCGTCGACGCACAGCAGGTCAGAAACTAACCCACTTAAACCTCATTTGGCCAACTATTGTCTTGTGATTGCCCGTAGTGTTAGTGTCAAACAAAGAAGGGTAAGGCAAGGAAATCCATTGTAGCCTACATTGCTTTCAATTTTCATAAATGATTTAATAATTTGAACAGTTGTAGCAAACGGTGTCAATTTTAATGGATGTAATTTATCCTGTCTCTTGTATGCAGATTTCATTGTGATTTTTTCTGGCAATGAAACCTATTTACAGGATTTACTTAACGTATAGAGTAATTGGTGTGCAACGTGGCAAATGTCTGTAAAATTTTCCAAGACTGATGTTGTTCATTTTCGCAAGAGAGGACATGTAAGAACGAGCTTTGAATTCATTTTTGCGATCGCATTGTGAATTTAAGAGAATGCTATAAGTATCTGGGTGTAACTCAGAATGAGTTTATGGGTTTCAGTTTGACAGCTAAGATACTGGCAAACTCCAAGTCCAGAGCGTTGGGAGCTCTAGTGAGCTTGTACAAACATATTGGTAACAGTGAATGTTTTGAAAAGTCTGTAGCTTCAATTCTATGATATTGATCTGGAATTTGGGGATACTCTCAATACTCCAAACGCGAAATGATCTGAACGAGAACTCTACGTATATTTTAGGGGTCCACCAGTATGCTGCCAATGCTATTATACTTTATGGCTATTCAGATTGGCCACATTCACACTACAAACAACATGAAAATATGCTAAGACTCTGGAATCGTTTAGTTCTAATGGATGAAAGCAGAATTGCAAAAAACTCTTTTTATGGGACCTTAAACACCGGAACTCCTGTAACTGGTCAAGTTCAATATTTAAAATTATGGAGAATTGCGATTTTTTAGAAAATATCAGGCACAAACAAACTGTGTCTCTCGAAAACTTCAAAACATTCAGGTTCCAGTTAGAAGAATTAAACTGGTTAAAAATGATCACTGAAAAACCAAAACTGTGCTTATATAGGTCTGTTAAGAATGACTATTGTGTAGG
Organism: Phoronis australis; assembly: GCA_002633005.1. Classification (NCBI taxonomy): domain Eukaryota; kingdom Metazoa; phylum Phoronida; family Phoronidae; genus Phoronis; species Phoronis australis. The sequence continues at coordinate 90,883 of NMRA01000909.1, forward strand.
AGAGTGTTTATGTCTGCCGGTGTCTCAGAAGTCCGTCGTAGCTCGACTGAGAGCAGTTATTCTGTGAATGAACGGATTTGTCGTGTTTGTAAAAACGGAACTGAAGATGAAGTTCATTTCATTTTTGATTGTGAAAAATATACTTACATTCAGTCATTTTTATACGGGATTCTGCCCTACCTCAAATATTCCAAAATAAGTTGAAAGGTCTACCGAAATTCATTCAAGACGCTTTGCAGGTTAGAAGTAATTATGTGTGTGTAAACTAGTCTGAAGTGGTCATATTTGAGCGTGTGCAATATGTTATGTAATGGTTTAATAATTATTAGGTGACTGAGTAAACCCATTGAGGCTGGGGGGTGTGGTGAATATTCTGTCTTTGAGATTGTATTTACTGGCACCCTTGTGTCACTATAATAAATAATAATCAGAAGCCATTACGACTTTCAGACATCTGGAGGACATTTCATTGGTTTTTCTGATATTCGCCTCCAACCCGATGTACGCCTGGAAGACCTATATCAGCGATACATGTCATTCATCGAAGACAGTTTGCTCGCCGGCCAAGACAATACCATTCTACATCATGGCGTGCTTATGACAGACGAGGAAGAGATATCTTCGACATTAGAGAACTTAGCAGTCCTCACTTGGTTACGCTTGATTCACCCAGGTTTGCCTCATCTCGTCCAACAACGATTATGGTCTCGAACTCCGAAGTAAGTCGCTTGCATCGATCCAACCGGAAATTTCGTAGGCACTCCAGCCATTGCTAGACGATTTAAACACTCGAAGATACCAAGGCGTGGCGGGCTTTCCCTCGCAAGGCAACCTCATTCCTTCGCCGAAGCCCAGCAAAGTCATGTCCACTGTGTAAACAGGCTCATCGCTCCCAGTTTGATCATTACTTGTCTCAGTGTTCCTACCTACCCGCAGAAGACAAACGCTATTTCATGAAGGCCCGCTTCTCCGAGGTTGGTGATCCCAGTCTCTCAGTGAGTCCCGACGAGATTTGTGATCCCGCCCGAGGAGTCCATAGCGAAACGAGTGCACATTATCCAGTCACCTTTCATCGACGCTGTGTACCACGATCAACCGGTACGGATTGCTCTCGATTGTGCATGACGGCGTTTCTCCGTTCAGTGACTTTACCAGACGTAATGAGTTGTGAGCGTGTGATAACATCTAACTTCTTTGTTAACTTCTAAGCACAATCTGTTGTCTGGTATGACAACAGGCAGGCCAATCACAGGCTTATTACAGTCACACAGTCAAACCCAGAGCGAATTGGCACATTCGGTAAGAATAGATTATCGTAACATCGGTTGTGGTTGGGCGATTTTGGCAATTCGAAAAGTAAACCAGGATCACCATTTGACGAGGATTTCAGAAATGCTATTGGGTTATGTTCAAATATGTTATAATTTAACTTTTATGTTAGCGCCACAGCCCAGACAGAGTAGATATGATCTTACTGGAGATTAGTGCAATTATCGAACAAAAGAAAGCTGGCCCTCCAACCATAAATGCCAGAATGGAGTTAATCAGTCGTGTAAGATATTGGCTAAAGGGGTGTTCTTCACAACTTGTTGTTGGGCTATAGAATCGATTAAGTTGGGTGCAACGGGAAAACGCCGTAATGTGGTGCTACAGGAAATATGATACACGAATCTTGTGCCCGATCACTCGGTATACCTATCATCCCCAACACACAGTATGCTTTCCAAACTGATGGTGTCTCCCCACTTGATATTGTCGGCGAAACCAAGATAACTTTCATGCTTGATAGCCACAAATTGATTTTCGAGGGCCTAGTCATTAAGACACTTGATGTAGACGTCCTTGCTGCTGCCGCATTTATGGTGAGAAACAAGATTTCCGTGTACCCAGCTAAGAAAGAGGTTGGTGTAGGAGAAGTCGATGTCTATCGCTATGATCATTCTAAGTCTTTGTCAAGACAGCCACTAGTCCGTAGAACACACGTTCTGCGTTCCCCTCCTTCAGCCACTGTGGTATGGCCAGGGGACAGCTTCGACATTGAAGTCCCTGCTGATTTATACACCGGTGACCTAAAGTCGTGAATATAAGCATAATAAGTGCCGATTGTCATACTACCCAATGTCCGTTAGCAACTGCTCATGTGATGTCATGGACATATGTCAGCCTTCGCAAATATACGTGTTTTGACAATCTTAATCCTTGTTTGTCTCCGTAAGCAGAGTTTTGAAACGATCGCTGATATCGGCGGCCATTTTGAATGAGGCCCTAAAGTCGTGACCGTTTCGGTTAGACGGAAATACACGAAGTAAGACCTCACAAGTCAACTACAGTGCGTACAGTTACTCTAGATGACATAAAAATGCATTGCATTGTTTATTAATTCAGTTTCAATTGAAATAAATTGTTATAAGTTTTGCACCCAACTTTGATGTGCACAGACGTTTTCAATGAGGTTGTTCACGTAAAACGCTAAGAACCCAGCATCAATTATCGCTCTGTATTTTATTGTTTTGGCCTTACAAAACTTGATCAACCCTGGGACATTTTGATACATTGTTCAAGCTACCCCTGGAGCGCGTGTTTGAGTAAATCTGAACGATAAATATTTTCGAAAATATATCCCAAAAATGCCCAAAAAAGTGAATTAGTGAAATATGCTGTTTTTAAGATACATTTGAAAAAAGAAGCCACTCACTCACTGTTTGTTATCATATTGTCAATACGAACACGTCCCGGTATTCGTTTGACGTTCGTAAGCAGACGAACGCTGGAAACTTCAACGCCAGATGTCGCAGGACCGCGCAGAAGAGGAAATAAGATCGCTCACGACTTTAGGGCAATCACGACTTTAGGGCCTCTGACGGTACTTGGACGTAACCAGGAGATAGCGATTAAACCCTGAACAGATTCCCCAAGTGCCCGATGTTGCGACACTACTGATTTGTGGCCCAAACCACAAATCATTACTGCTGACCAGGGCAAGGTACACCTACTAAATGACACAAATGAACCCCGGTTCTTACACAAGGACGAAAACTTTAGTCAGGTTCACCACATCTTCCCACCTGTACCTATAATGGTAGCACCTTCCCAAACATCCTCACCAACCACGCAGCATGTCCAGCATTTTCGCTTTGCTGCAGTCTATCCCTATGGAGTTTTACCTGATGTCACCCGGAAGGCTTTCGAACGCCTCCATGAGTCCTTAGCTGCTATCTTCACCCCCAATTTTACCGGATACAATGGATCCGCTGGTCCCTTTGAAGCCTTTGTTAACATGGGTCCCACTCGGCCGCCCCAACGCAAGGGTCGTCTACCTATGTACATGTACTCACCAGCAGAGCTCCACGACCTCCAACAGAAATTCGACGACCTTGAGGCACTCGGCGTCTGTGTTCGTCCCGAAGATGTGAAGGTCCAAGTTGACCATCTTAGCCCATCCTTCCTAGTCAAAAAACCTAGCGGCGGATTTCGACTCGTGACAGCCTTTGTGAATTTTGGAAGATATGCCAAACCCAACCATCACTCATGCCCGATGTAGATTCGGTCCCACGCAAAATTGCCCAGTGGCGATTTATCGCCAAGACGGACCTCACGAGTGCCTTTTATCAAATTCCCCTGTCTCGTGAGTCCATGAAGTACTGCAGCGTGGTAACCCCCTTCCATGGCATTCGTATCTGTGCCAGATGTGCTATGGGGATGCCGCGTTCAGAAACAGCATTAAAGGAGCTTACCTGCCGTGTTCTTGGTGATCTTCTCGAACCAGGCATCGTAACCAAGTTGGCCGACGACTTGAACTGTGGTGACCAGACTCCATCTGAACTACGTACCAATTGGAAACTGGTACTTTCTGCCCTTGACACCTACCAAAACTGTCATTTCCCCCAAGCGCACGACTGTCATAGGTTGGATATGGAAAGGTGGCACTCTTCAGGCTAGCAGTCCTCGCATCGCTACACTTGCTTCGTGCAACAAGCCTACAACCGTGCGTCAGATGCGTTCATTCATTGGTGCCTTCAAGGTTCTGTCAAGGGTTATCTCTCATTGCTCCGCCTATATGTCTCCATTGGATGATGTTATTTCATGCCGCGATTCCAAGCCTTGGCTTTCACACTTCCTGGTTCATGAACTCGGTTCGTGAAATTCTCATGACCTCCACTAGAGTCGCCAACATGCGTGTGATGTCAGCGGTACAGGCCTCGTATCCAAGCCTCAAGACGGCGCTGATAGGTTTAGCCATTTGAGGCTTGCTTATGGGAAATGAAATGTCACCCCGGCCCGGAAGGCGATCGAGAACGAAACCTTACACCAAAAATGGCAGACGACAGTGAAGTACCCGGTTAGTTTAAGTGTCATTTTCTTTTTAAATAGAGGCTACTTTGGTACCGATGCGACACATCGAAAAGCGTCAGAGCTTAGCCTTTGTTGTGGATCTGAGATAATACTTGGCTTTTGCTATTTTTTGAAATAAAGACCGCAGAATGCAATGGCTTTCGGTAAAATGACTTGCGTCTCGTAAATTCGTCAATTTCTACTTGTTATTAGCAATTCCTGGGTTCTTTAGTGGACACGTGTGACGTTTATAGTGAAATCGTCTCTGGTGACACCTTTGTTAGTTATAATATGTGAAACAATTCGCGCTATCTACCGATAAAAGCAGGTCCTTGTGTGAGACGGCGATCGGGAACGAAGCTGTTAATTCTCCATGGCGATCGTGAACGCAAAAAAATGCGATCGTGAACGCACGTTTTTTTCTGTGCATTTTCCTGAATAATTGTTCAGTATTATGTCAATAGTTTTAGAATAATACGACCATGAAGTAGTTGACTGGTCAATTGTTTGTTATACTTTCACCGTTTCTTATGATTTCTGTATGAGATTTAGCCTCACAAATATGATTAAATGCGTTTGATTTTTCAGTTGAACTGTAGCCGCATGAGGAGTCGTTCAGAGTGTTAACACACACGCCTTCAAAAAAGAGTACCGGTAGCACAACTGCTGCATGTGACAAAGGGCTGCGTATGCATATATGTTGTGGAGCTTCGTTCAGGAAGAAACCTTTTTTGTATAACCACATGACAATAAAACACAGTGTCACTCACTAGTTGCAAGCAAGACCTTTACCAGCCCCGTGTTGCATGGGGCAAGATTTTTTATTGTATAAGAAAACACAATATGAAGCATAGTGCTCAGGAACCAAGTTGTTTCAGTGCCCTATCTGCGATCAATGTTTCACAGAAAGAGTAAGCCTGAGAACACTCCTCGTTGTAAGTTGTGAATGTGTCATGCAAAGAGTATGCCTCCTTCTACAGACATGAGAATCAGAATGACCATGAATAAAATTATTCAGTCCAGTAGTGAAAGTTGTTAATTCACAAAACTTTATTCAGATTTACAGAGTTTATGGTTGGTAGTTGTCTGATGTGATAGTATTTTGACGTTTTATTTTGAACCTTTTCCTATTTGTGTTATTTCAGCAGCATCTTTAACAGAACCAGTGCATGTTTGTTGTGTTTGTGTACATTTTAATGGCCACTCTATGTGTCATTGGGTGATTCTTGCATACAATTGTTAAGACCAATTAGTATTTAAAAAAAACATATGTCTGCCATAACTGTAGAAACTGTTTTCATATTGTTGTTGATTCCCTCTGAGAGAATTTTATACTACGAACCGGTCCAAAATAGATTGTCTATGATTCAGTGATGATTTACTCTAATACACTCCAAAAATAATTCGCAGGAAATGTACACTGGATGTGTTATGTTGATTTCCCTAAAGCAATGTTTTACATCTTTTTTCCGTATAACCAATTTTGAGATATGTGTGATAAAAGATTAATAATATTATAGAGTTGCTTTAATATTGTTGTTGATTTCCTGTGTAATCACTACATTGTGTCTTGATGTGATGTTAAAGACAACATTTTAACTACGTTTTTGAGAAAATCAGAATATAGTAGGTGTATTATATCTTGCCTCGCTCTTTTTCAATGTCATGTTAAATATGAGATCATGAACTGAAGATGCACTCAGGACCAGTACTACAAAACAGAAGAGTCAAACATACGTTGTATATCCAAGCCACACAAGTACCACAAGTCAATCTGTTCATCACTGTATCGATAATATCAGTGAAACATCCAAGAAAATATGACCCGTTTTATCAGCAAAACAGTTAACACTATTTATGGCATTTTTTTTTAAATCCCAGACGTTCATGAGCGGTAATCTTCGAATCACCTCACGAATGGTGTTGCAGCATTCTACTCGCTTCCCACAGGCACGCTCATCATCATTCTTAAACTTCACTGGCGTATTTGTTTTTTTTGCTGTCACAATCTTGCAAGAAGATTCGGCACTCGCTTTCCAGGGGCGGATCCAGGATTCTGAGTTGGGGGGGGCAGGGCGCAGGAATAGTCAGAATTTTGCCACAAATGTAGAGATGCAGGGGCCTCGAATTTTTGGGTTTGTGGACCTTATTACTAAGAAAGGTACGCGGGTTTTGTTCAAGGCCTATGAATTGCGCATTAACCCCTCGAGCCCACTTGGGTGCGCGCATATGCTAGTCGGCAATTCGCACCCCGGACTGCCAAATGGTATCTGAGAGAATTTTACAGGGCATGGCCCCCTTGACAACCCCCCTCCTAAATCCGCCACTGCTTGCATCTGCATCAACAATTTGTTTACTCCTGGCTTACACGCCTCATGGAACAATTGCTGGGTGAGTCTTAGTTTAGAACCCCTTGTTCCACTTGTTTTCGTCTAAAAGTAAACGTCTGTATTCCAAAACCCTGATAGGGTGTACTTTCACACCCTGATTAATCTGTTCGTTGAAGCTCGACTCACAATAATAACAGTGAACGTGTTTCATGAAATGAAAATAAATTCATTTGTGAAAATACCTATAACTAAAATAGGGCTTGATGTACATGTAGTCGTTCATTTTAATTTAAGGATAATCTATGATATTGTTTAATTTGGAAACGAAAGTAACAGTTATGACTCAAAATGTGATTAATTCATTGCACCACACTTTTTTGTAACCCTTTTCACGTTTTATAACTAAAAAGTTCATAACTGTTTGGAACACCACGATGCGTTCTCGATCGCATAAACACTACAAAAATTTGCGTTTCCGATCGCTTATCTTTGTGTTCTCGATCGCATCTTTCAACAGAAAAGTGTCGAAAAATCAGAGATCCTGACAAAACTACGAAAAACAAGCGTTGTGTCATATTTTCACAAGTCACTTCTTCATAACTTCATGGTCAATTTATTGATTTAGTGCCAAAAATAACCGCAATTTGCCAAAATGACATACGAATCCCCTTTGACTCAAGCGATGCCTCGTTCAACGTAACTTATCTCCAATAATTGGAACAGACACCAGCCCAAACCTCTACCTGCCCTTCCTCATTGTGTTACGCCTTGAACTCATGTCTCTGTTTTCACATTGGAAGTAAAAACAACGTAAATTCATCAAGTTTACTCACCTTGCCTGGCTTCGCTTCTCGTAACCGGTTTCGTTCTCGATCGCTTTCCGGTCGTTCTCGATCGCGGGTTGGCCGGGATGTTAAATTCTGACCTACTTTTTACAAAAATCGCCCGAATATCAGGAGTAATATAAAACATATAAACTTTTAAATTTTCCGCAGTATAATATAAAAATGACAACTAACGGTATATTGCAGCAATTTAGGTCTAAATTATATCAAAAAGTGATGTATTTTGATTCCAGAACAGATTAATTTCTATGATACTATTAATAAAAAAGAGTTGAAAATAAGTACCTCAACAACCTTTATTTCAAACAATAACCGCAGCAATGAGTTCTGCTTCATGAATGGCAGCAACAACACCTGTGAAAATAATCAAAATCTGCCTGACGACAAGGCAGGGGCCAATGATTGCGTAGAATGTGTTTCCCATAACCAAGCCCCAAACGGCTAAACACATCAGCGCCATCTTGAGGCTTGAGGCCGAGGCTGTAAGTATGAGACAACTTTTTATTTTTTATAACATTTTTTCTGTTTAGACGCCATTTTTGTGAGTGTGTTTTAGTCACTCCCTTTCGGATCAATTGTAACAGCATATTCTGACCTACAATGTGATGACCTAGTTACAGAGCAACGATGCCGTGGGTTTGGCTTGGGAAAATGAAACAATCTAGCTGTGCAGTTTTGAACGAGAGGTACAGTATGGTAATCAAAAAAAAGAACCAAATGATTTTCATTTGTTTTTATTTTTATTTTTATTTATCATAACCTTTGAGCAAAAGGTTGCGCTCAAGGTGACGCACTCATCGAGTCAATTTGGGTCTTCCAGAGATTGGTTGCGTCAAATGATGAACACTACACATATGTACGAAAACACACAACACATGGGTCATTTGTACAAAAAACTTCATGGAGAGGGAGAATAGCTCCCCATCGGTCTAAAAATTTGGTGTGTTCAGAGTTCTTAAAATAAATATATTTTTCTATTTGAAATAATTTAGTACTTCTGTCTGCAATAGCTGAAAAACGGGATGACGCTTTTTATAGCGACAAATAAAGTGAATACGATATTTTGCAAGAGATTTATAATATAGATGTTACAGACTTGAAAGTCATATATGACAGTTTGCATATATAAAGACGGAGGTTAATCAGTTTTGCTAGCAAACCAGTAACTAAAAGATTTCCAAAATTTTTGAACCACCGAACAAAACCAGTATAAGTGCAGGATAGTCTGATTCTCCTGACCATACAAAGTACACAAGTCAGTGTGAATAATATTAATCTTACGAATCTTACCACACCGTTGAAACCACCGGAGTCTAGTATATGTGAAAGTCATGCAAGAGTCATAGGACACATGAATTCTCACACTGTTTATTCAAGTTTGGAAGAAGTCGTTCATAAATTAACTCTGTTCCCTTTTCGCACTGCACGATATAGTGTAAAAGCTTCGGTGTATGAGGTAGTATTAAACTAAAACTAAAGATTTTTCTTTCCTTTCCATGTCGATGAGATTGTTTTTATATAATACCTTCTCAGAGATGGGCGACAAAAGACCGCCACAAACATGCACGAAATGGAGAATAAAATATACCATGGAGGGAAGAAGTAAAACATTCCTAGCATAAAACACGATGTACACGGCAGAGGATGGTATGAGGCGGGAAAACGAGTTTTGAGGACAAACCCGAAACACGACTTCATCATTTGAGTACAAACAAGCTAATGAAGTTCAGAAAACCTTCGGATGGAACAAAGAAGTATTGCGTAAAAGAGAGCTGTGAAGAAATAGATCACAGTGTAGATGTACACAAAAACAATCTACTGTAGAATAATGGACGGAGAAAAATATTCCCTGATAAATACAAGTACATTTAATTGAAATTAAATTTCACTTACAAACATCGACTTAATTGGGTGCAACTCTTAAGGTTTTTTCATTTCGTAAATTAACGCTCGAAACTTCACAGAGCTGTTTTAGAGACCAACTGGAAGTGAACAATTGTTTCTGCGATCGGATTCTCCACCGCAAAATAATTTTATTTCAGCTTCAACTTTTAAATAATGAAAGACCAAAAATTTTGGTTTTGGGTAAAATCTTTGTACTGGAATTCAAACTTGAAATTATTTTTGATGTTTTTCCTAACACTTTAATACAAGCCAAAGACAAGAGTTAAGACTCTTTAATTCTGTGTTCAAGTATGTTATGATTTTAATGGATGATTTTTAATAATCCTAGTTTTCACTTGATGACCCTAGCATTTACGCTATGAGTTTTTGCCCGGAATCGCGTGTTGTTACTTG
>NMRA01000091.1:0-14519 GCA_002633005.1 Phoronis australis
TCGAATAAAAGTGTTTGCGTAAAGATCCGTTTCATGAAGTTTTTAACAAAAATGAAGCGGAAATAGTGCCTTTAAATGTTCAAATTAAACATCTCTGACTTCGACGTTGGTGGTTTTTGTTCCATACAATCCACTTTCAATGAAACCTAGTTCAAATTATTCTGTTAAATCACTGTGTTTTTCTAAGAATATTGGGGCCCGTTCCACATAAAATTGTTGCCTATTTTGTATGTCCGTTACCAGCTATTCTAATGACCGGGTGACTGCAGCCGACTAGTCGTTAGTTCTCGAAAAATGGCTCCCTCCAGAGTTCAACTTGATGCAATTTTTGAACTTACACATCGTGGAACGATACCCGGTTCTTTGACAAGGAATGTTTTCAAAAAGAGACAAAATGATAACACGGTGGGTACCCTCACGTTTAGTTATAAGTTGCCAGTAAAATATTGCGGTCTGAACACAGTTCTTCTTGTCAAATTACAGATGGATACAGTTATATTTACAAACAATACAGTGTTTACCGATAGTTCAGAAATAATCAATTTTTGGAGTTGGTGCACATCAAGATTTTAAATCTCAACCTCCTCGTTTCCAAAAAGTAGGCCTACTCTGCATCCACAGCTGTCAAGAGGTTCCTCACAACATCGTTAAGGCTGAATATAGGAACCCCTTTAAACTCTTTTTGGAACAGCACTCCCTGTCCACTATGGAATGCCCGATGAAAACATTGAACTATAAATGAGATGATTTTAAAATCTTTGAGGACCATGACGTATTAGCACTTTGCTAAACATGTATTGTGTCCTCTTTAAATAAATTTTAAATAATAATAATAATAATAATAATAATAATAATAATGATAACGATAACGAGTAATAGTGGTCTATAGTAGTAATAGCAGTAATTGTAGTGATAGTAGTAACAGTGGTGTAATACTAATAAAAATTATGATAGGTAGCCAATTTGATGTCATGTCAGCCTGGGGGCATTCCTATAGCCGTGTACGAACGTGCCGGCCAAAAGGGTGTCTTTTCACAAAAATACCCTCCAAAATGGTGCCATTTTCGGCAAATTATATCTAAAAGGTGCTTTTCCTGAATTTCTGGAATAGAAGTGTGCGGCAATGTGAAATTTTACTCAAATTAGTCTCTAAATGGTCACTTTTTTGTCCGAGGCCACTCTCTAAACGGGTGGTATTCAAAATTTTCGGGCGGCATCTCTCGTCCAAAAACATTTCAGTACTCCCTGGCCGTCCCAGATACCACTTGTTCGTGATTTTGGTCATTCTCTTGGCAATATGACGTGGGTTTCGTAAATGTAACAATGGTACATTTCTCGCATGTGCGTTCGACGTGAAATGTAACAACTACTGTACGTAAAATGTAACAACTTGTTAGGACAGGCTTAGCAATGTAAAATGTAACAATGGCGTAAAATGTAACAATGGCGTAAAATGTAAAAAGTTGTTACATTTTGCGAAATTGTTACATTGACGGCGTATCAATGCACACCTTATTTCCAATTCCAATCATTGGAGGTTCACTTACATTGTTAGTAAATTTGGTAGTGCCATTCTGCTGGAGCTTTAGCCTGGTTAGTCTTTAGCAAACCAGGTAACCTTGATTTTCATCTGACTGACCGGACTCAGTCTAACAATGAGGCAGACTAAACTTTCTCAAAAGAACTTCTACCGACGCTGCTATCTACCGGTCCTACGTTGACGTATATACATAGAATACTTGACTGCACGACAGAAACTTTAGGACATTACAATCAGCAACTGTGTCTGAAGGTTGTACAAAATGTCTTTCTTTTACAAATTAGTCTTTAAGCAACCCCTGCTTTTTGTCAAAAATTCAATTCACCCCCATTATCCGGCATAAAATGGTTTCACTATGACCTTATTCCGTAGGCCTACTCAGTTTAGAAATACCGGTAATCTCTGAGTTCGGTAAGAACAGGCAGTTCGTCACAAAACACGCCGGGTTCTAGTCGCCCGGCGTCGTGAACGTCTGAAACCGAAGAGTTCAACATCGTACTGGCACTGTGACGTTGGATTTTTTATGCGAATTGTGATCACTCCATAATAATGTTGTTTTGAAAGCGTGTTTGCCTGTGAACACATTTGTTTTCGATACGAGATCACGGTTTATAGTTATAGTTATAAGTCTTTTAATACATTATATGATCATTGTATCGTAAACATTTAATGATAAATTGTTAAAAAATAAAATGTGTTCAGGGCCCTCACTAAGGCAAATTCAAGAAAAGAGCCCAGGGCTTCTGAATGGGGAAATTACATCGGAATTGGGCTCTCAAAATAGGCGGATTTAGGGGGGCAAGGGGTCACTCCCCTTGGCTGCCGCAAAAAATAAAACAGAAAGAGCGCGAGGAAATATTGAGCTTAGGCCTACTAATAACGTCGATAATCAACATACATCCGGGGGGGGCGCTCAGAACCGCATTACAAGTGTCCGATCGAGCCTGTCCGTTTTTATTTATTTTTTTAGTCCTCCGACTTTGTTTTACTAGAAGGTCTACATCCACGGAATTCGACGTTTCGACGTGCGCGCATGCAATCCTGCTTTGTGCGTTTGACTGAGACAAATTGTTGCCCCCGCCCCCTTACGATATCCTAGATCTGCCACTGCTCAAGAAATCTCTTATTGACTTCACCCAAAAGCCCATTACCAATTACTTCACTGAACGTGCCACTTAGAAAGTACCATAAACTCCGGTTGGCATAAGGAGCCGCTAAGCTTATTTTCCAAGAGTTCCATGGAAACTAAGCATTCAAATGTCGTGGAAAGTGTCTTAACATTTTCAGGTTTAAAAACCCAATAAGCCATCCCGTCTATAGAGCTTCTGACCGGCCAGCGAGTTACTAAAAGTCAACGCGTTGATTAGCAACTTAGTTGCCTGACCACAAGCTATCCCATGAGCCTTCGCGCAGGAAGTAACTCGCACATGCGCATTGCGTAGTTCGTTTGCGCTGCAAATCCGCTATTGTGTTCGTAGACCTTACATGTTAGCCTTGTTTGTGTGCTACCATTTCCCTTTATCAGATGTTTACGTAATGCATATACTATCATTTTTTCATAAACTGCGGACACATTCCACACACTATAATGGTGTATTCATTTCTCTTACATGATAATTGTGTATTTGAAAATTCAATCATGGTTGAGCATATCTACCCATAAAAACCACAGAACCAGATTTGTTATACCGGATGTAAAATAGGAAAGGATGGTCTGCTTTAAATTCTATGGGGAATCTTGGGCGGACTACCACTGATGTAATGACAGCAATAATGCTTCCGGTGGCGGCCGCCGCTTCACTGCCCTCTTCGTTGACGTCAGTGAACCTGGATAGGCCTGGTGGAACATCTCAGAAACGTAAAGGTCACCTGTGCCGTCAATGCCGGACAGGTCGCAGACACGGGGATTGAAGAGATAACCTATGCCCATTGCTTTTCGGTGATCTTTCAAGTTGTATTTCACATCAATCTTAAATTACAAGGCATGGTGACCATAACAGTCGAGTTGAGGAGAATATCGCATGCTGTTGTGAACATTAGAAAGTTCGTCATGTGTCAACAACTTTTCGACTTTGGCCAAACTATCAATTTCCTTTGGCAGGACAACTAACATACTTTTATCGTAATCTATTTTGCCCGGGGTACGCCACGAGCTATGTTGCAGAGTAAAACAAGAGGAGGATTNGGACTACCACTGATGTAATGACAGCAATAATGCTTCCGGTGGCGGCCGCCGCTTCACTGCCCTCTTCGTTGACGTCAGTGAACCTGGATAGGCCTGGTGGAACATCTCAGAAACGTAAAGGTCACCTGTGCCGTCAATGCCGGACAGGTCGCAGACACGGGGATTGAAGAGATAACCTATGCCCATTGCTTTTCGGTGATCTTTCAAGTTGTATTTCACATCAATCTTAAATTAAGGCATGGTGACCATAACATCGAGTTGAGGAGAATATCGCATGCTGTTGTGAACATTAGAAAGTTCGTCATGTGTCAACAACTTTTCGACTTTGGCCAAACTATCAATTTCCTTTGGCAGGACAACTAACATACTTAAATCGTTGCTTTTACAGGGCATCTCCAATACACGATAACCGTTTATTTGACTATTGAACACTCTTGAACTTTGACCTCTGGTACATATAATGAGTGTCTATCGTCTTCTTTGCTGACACATGGATAAAACGCGCAGGTTTTGTTGATGTTGCTTTTAATTTCTTATCACAGTCTCCTTTGAAGTAAATTGCGTTGACAAAAAACATTGCAGTCTCGGGTGTTAGGGCTTTTTGTGGAATCAAGTTCCAGATCTTATCCTTAGTTTTGTTTTCAACCCATTTATTGATCTGCTGTCGAACCATTTCTGCGTTGAACTGGAAGTCGCTGGCAATGATGTCGGACTGGTATTGGTTTTGTATCGTTTTTAGTAGTTCTTGTTGAAGCCATAGTTCTTCCTCGCGTACACTCGATTAGCCTCCTCAAAGTCGTAGTTTTTACTCGGTGTGTGCAGACTAGAACTGAGTTCACGAAATTCTGCAGCGACATCGTGAACGCGATCAAAACCGGCAACCGCTTGCAACTGAGAACGAGTTGTTCCGTTTGATCCCCCGTAGAGCATCCCCATAATGATTGAAAGGCTCAGAGGGGAGAAGAATACATTACCACCCGTAGTGGTTAGCCGTCGGTAGGCGTCAAGAGAAAAGCCAGTGTTTGCATGGGTGAGACGGTTTGAGTTCTGTTAAGGAAACAAACGAGTTAAGTCAGTCTTTATACGGCTCATAATTTGACAAAAAGTCCTTACAAAACTGCGTATTTTGCGGATTGTTAGAATGTAGCAATCAGAACTGAACTGCGTCTTTCTAACGATAGTTGCCAAAGGTTACGAAAGGAGTGTTTTTCTTCGAAGATAGCTGGCGAATCATATGAACCTTTGTCTAATCAAAGGTGCACAATCGTAGCCTTCATAACAAAGTAATAGAACAATTCCTTACAGGTACCGAGAGTTTTAATTCTTCAAATGCACTTTTCAATATTAACCCAATGCCCCGTGCAACGATTTTTTAAATTCCTTATGTTCACCCCTAAGGACATGGCCTGTTTGCTAGGAAGTAAGAGTGAAACGTTAGTCATGTGACTGTTTTTTTATGTACAGTGCTTTTCACACTGATTGCCATCACTTCTAAACTTAAAAAAATCTATTTTCGAATTCTATTTAAAGCTCCTAAAATCACGATCCGTCAAAGAAACGAACTTATGGCATTAAAACTGATCTCAACTTATCTTGCAGACTTGACAGCTCATTAATTTTCCCGCGAATAAAAACGAGAGAGGAGAGTTTCCGAAATGTTCTTCGATTGATGGGTTCTTCATTTCAAATCGAATACAAAAATTGTCAAAATTGAGTCTTTAGCAATCGAGTTTGAGATCTCAAAGGACTGTATTGTTAAAACAAACCTTCTTTTAGCTATATGTTGCGTGAATAGTTTTACGTGTGTGCCGGAAATTAAATTGTAAACTCCATGAAACTAATTCCGATTTCAAAAGTCAAGTGTCCACAGTCGACCCATAATGCATGCAGCTTACTGGGGCCATGAAACATTGAAGAACGGATGTTTTTATTGGTAATATTTTCGAAGAACTGTGGCCCTGGTTTGCTAATGAAGGTTATCTTGTATTGCCAATTTACGGTTGATGAGCGAAGAAAAGCGACTTGAATGACATCTCAATAAAAGTATCGAAACTACAAAAGACTAAACAGAGAGTGATAGCTGTTCTTGTCCAATTAGAATGGTTGTATTTTCCTTGCGAGGAGTTGCTGCTTGCATTTGCTATTTCACGAAAAGGTAATATTGAGTAATTGTTTATTTATTTGTGAAATGACTCTGCTTGTTACTCTTCTTTTTTACGCATAGTTATGCGTGTAATTTGTTATTCCTTTGCGAAAAAATTGAAGAATACAAATTTGTGCATAAATAATCATTTACAAAAATGTTACTTGACAAGAACCCGTGGTTCCAAGAGCAAATAACAATAATACCGTGAGGGCAATCTTGGCTGTAGTTCCCGAAATGTCAGTTCTTCAGGGTTTTGGGGGTGATTTATCTATTAGATAAAGCGACCACTTGACAGCTGCATCACTTCTCATCATGGCACAAGTGGAGTGTAGGCTATATTTTCGTGCTTGTGTCCAATATTTTGCACCAATTGACATTGAATTTCTTCCACCAATATTATCACGGTCATCATCATGTCGTCATCATAGCGATCGTTTTTCTAGTTTGCTAGCGTCATCATCACCCTCTTTTGCTCTGTGGTTGACGATTGCCAAATATGCTTGGAGTTACAAATGATCCCCTTGGCCTCGGCTTGGAGACATCGTTTTCTTGTTACGGCCTTATATTAACTCAACTGACGAAAACTTGTTAGCACCCTTGAACATGAGAAAAGACATCTGCATCTTTGCATTCGTTACCTGCAGAGCTCATCCAGGCGTACAACAGATAACCGATAAACACAATGCCATCTGTTCAACTTTCTCTTGCAAAATCGGTACTGTTCTTGACGGAAGATTAATATCAGTACGTCAAAACATTCCCCACAAGGTCTCCAAATTTCTCGTGTGCTTCAAAGTCATTGATATTCTCGTCTGAAGCGTTAGTCTAGCTTGCCGACTAGGCAAGACATTAAATGGATTGTAGGGAGTTCTTCAATTATATTCCGAAATTTTCAGAATTGGAAGTGGAACATAGCATTCAGCTGGTGTGTTTCAAAGATTTGGAGTTGCATTTCGCCGTTTAGCCGTCTAAACGTGAAACTTGATTTAAGCATTTTATTTTCACCAAATCGGCTTCATAGTATTCCTTACTGACGTGTTAATGTTCTTTTTCTTTTACCAAAAGAAGCATGGAAACCATCAGCGACAGTATATTGGGGATACCCTACCCTAAAGTTGCGATTTGAAAATGGCTCATTGGAACTACCGGTGATTTCAATTGCCCTGCCCAATCGGCAATAATGCAAACCCCAAACCGCTCCGGTTAAGAATTCAACAGTGAAAGATAAACATGGCAAAATGCGGCTTTAAAGTGAACTCGTGGAAACCTGCCGTGCATTCAGTAACGCTAGGACCTATACGCTAGTACCTTGCTAAAAGGTAGCCAAAGTCACGTGCTTTCATTTAAAATAAACGGCAATATCTGACGTAATCTCCAGAAGTCTTGCTTTGTAGCGAGATCCTAGCGTTACTGAACGGGAGGCTGTTAAAATATGATGAAATAGGTGTTAAGTTCCGGCCGCGGCCCCAAAAATCTCGCGAAAGAGGCTCGGATGAATACATGTACGCGTTTGCTTGCAATGGCGTAGTGGCTGGTTTCAGGATAATTAGAAAAAGGCCAAAAAGTTGCAATCACAGAGAAGGTAGAACACGTAGCAGTTGAACTGAATATTTATATTACTCTCTTGAACAGATAAGGACAAAGCGTACTGTAGCTCTAACTAGAAGTGGGGAACGTGGGAAATCATGGGCTGAACAAATTACATGAATCAATCATAAAGCAATCCTAAATCTTTCAATCGTTCCATATGGTCGTTGTCAAAACGCTCATTCATCGCTACCGTGAAGTAGTTTTTCCAATCCCCAGGTTGTCCTGCAAAAATAAGTATTTTGTGTTAAAACCTATGCGTCAACTAACGAAATCATCCAGGGCATGCAAGTTTCCCTGAAACAGCAACCGAGGAATCAAGTTATTCCTGAGCTTTCTCTGCGTGAATGAAAACGTTTTGTTCGAAAGTGAAAGAGACCGAAATTTACCCTTTCTGTAGAATACTCCTTGAACTACTTTCCCATTGGTCCCGTGCTCCACTTTGTTGGCTTTCATATTCTTGAGGGAGGTCTTATCGGCCACCAATGCCACTCTGTCTTCGGTGACTGGCAAGTCTAGAAACGCGGCAACGTTCTTAATCATTTGGACTGGATCCTACAACGACATGCAAACCATGGTACTAGAGGAAATTACGTTTAGTAGCTTTATTGTCACTTACATGTATGCGTCAAATATCTACAAAATTGAATTCAATAAAAGCCCGTGTTTTTCTGAAATAAAAAGGTGTGTAACGCCAAATATCGACTTTACGTAAATCCAAAATTTCTTGCGTCGCGTTTAAGTAGGATTTTCCACGAAAATAAAATGAACATTCAGAGATAAGCAGCCATAGAAATAATATGGCCTAAAGATCATAATGAAAGAAATATTCAAGACGAAGTTTCAAAAAAGCTGACATAAATGTCTAAGATATTATTTCTATTTTGTTTTATATAACTGTTTAGTTTTTCATCAAAACCACAGAAGTCCATATCCAGTGTCATATCACCTAAAACTGATAACCTTGAAAAAGCCTTTTAATTGAGATGAAATTCAAACTCGTTTTACTAATTTGTCTACGTTACTTTGACACAGGACAGAGATACTTCCTATTTGCGATAGATGTACATTGTATCTGAGAATTCTGATTAGACTAAAACATCAGCTTTTCACGCAGTCGCCCTGAGACCTAAAATATTTAATTTTTTATTGGTTACTTTGTTGTTTTTGTGTGCAAACGTATGTACATGCACGTTGTACTAGGGCCACGCAAAAGTTCAGGGAAAATCACGTGAACATGCAATGCCGCCTATCGACAAGAGCATTGGCTTTTGTAATGATTCCATCAGTTTACTTAATTTTTTTCCTTTTATTTGTTTCAGAAATTGTACCCTGTTTCTGACGCAATAAATCTCATCCAACGCTCACGGTACTTTTCTTTACTAACACATAACTCTGCACTATAGTGAACAAGACGCTAAAATACGTTGAAACGGCGGTGAAACGAAACTTGTAGATTTCGCCGTCAGACTCCCGTTATTCAGTGAACCCAAGTTAATGCGAAAAATCGTCGAGCTATGTTGGCCACCAAAAATAGCAAATTGACTCAGCAGGAAGACCAGAAAGGAAAAACCTATGGTGCTAGGATGAACATTAACTAAATTCTGCTAAACATGGCATGAAAACTGTGTTTTATATCATCTATGACAGGATATGACAACGAAAAATGCATTGCTAACTTTCTTTCCTCCATTTCTCCAAATGTGAATTTTTTGGCTAAGAAATGTTGTAAATAAAAAACTATTTGAGCTATACTTATAAAATTTGGCATGCACTACCTTTACATGTATATCTACTAAACCACAGAAGCATTTTTTCGAAATCTCAACTGAAAAAAAATTATGATTTCTGAAAAATTGTTTTCTCGCGATTATTTTTTTCCAATATTCAAAACCGTATAAAAAACACTGAAAAGAAATTTTGAATTTCCTTCTGTAGTTTTGTAGATCCTAACTTTTATTATGTCATCAGGTTTCTCCTGGACGTACCATCAACATTTGTAGATTTTGATATAACACTGCCCTACCTTCCCTTAAGCTACATGTACGACCCATTCATTTTCCCGATGCGCATGCTTCTTCTTGCGCAGTGACTTTTATCCGTCACTGGAGGGCCCTCTTTGGTATTCTCAAAGACATCACTTTGGATCGCAAAATTATTAAATCAGTTCTCGTCAACGCTTTGGAGCGACTGCAACAAGCTGTTGGGCATTGCAGCACGTATAGTGTACGATAACAATGTATCACCCACAATCAAATGGGCACTGCAGTCGCCTCTTACAGCACGTACTAAGAGCCCAAGCTGGTATGCAGAACTGCCAATGGTTCTAGTGGGAATTTGATCGTTTTGGAAGGTGGATCCTGGCCGTTTTCCTGATAAAGTTATGTACAGTTTCCCCCCACCTCCCTGTAGAGTTCTTTCAGCCTTTGGAGACACGCACGATGGAAACAGCTTTCCTCAACATCTAAAGCTTACTATGAGCACTGTGAAGTCGCCCACCACAATTTCCATGCATTTCGACCAACTTAAAGGCTCACCAAATTGGTTTCATGGGCTATGTGTACGTTTTCCATGATGGGGACCTACCCCAGTGACCCCGTGATGACCCCATCTCATCTTCGATACTAACGACATGACGTTAAGGATCCTTCGTAGACAGTTTCTGCTGACTGTCTCAAAGCCACCTTCAAGACGAAGTTCATGCATTCGGATGACAACGTCTTACCTCCTACTATAGCTGTGATGTTATCAGGTTCCCCCACGACTCCCTGAATCTCTCCAGCTCCTCCCTCCGTCTAGCTAGATCTATCCGCTCTGCAATTGGCGTCGTCTGTCATGAGACTACCTGTGACCTATTAGCTACTCTAGCCGCCTTTTCTACTATCCAGCAATATTTCGTTGAGTTTTTACTTCGCTTCATGTTTCAGCACTTTTAAGAATAGCCATCGTGGTGCCACGTATTGGTCCTAAGTATGACGTTTGTGAATATTTCATCAGATTACTTTAATTCCTTCGTTTCGTTTTATTGTTTCCGCTAGTGTACACCATTCTAGAGACAATACATTAGTTCGTATCGATTACTGTGCTTTATAATTAATATCATATACTTTACTCCTACTTTACTCCACAAAGGAGTACTTGTCTGTGTACATGTACGTCGGTGTACTGGGGGATGCAGTGACGTATTAGAGAGATGCACACGCAGAGTCCGTCCGCGACCTCATGTGCCTTTACTTAACGCATGCGCCCAAGGGAAAACACTCAATAATGTTGTGTTGTACTACCCTCTGACACGGAGCCACCTATACTGAAAAGTGTGTGGGCAACGATGCCCATGCTTGGTCGGAAGTTGACCCATCACAACGCCATCACTTGCACGCGGCCTTTATGCACTGTACTTGTTTGTGCTTAAGCCAATGACCGGGGTTCTCTTGGTTTTGTTTACTTCGATCATTGCCCGTTTTATATAAGTCAAAAGTGGTCGCCATACTACGTAACATTGAACTGAAAGGGTTTCCCATATTTCAAACAAAAGGAATGACTGAATATTATGATGTCGGTGAAGTCACGTTAAACAACTTTGAAAAAGTGCTACCGTTCGTAACACTGTGAAAGAGTGTAGTTTTATACATGTAGGCTACCTGTAAGACGAACCTTTTTAGACCAGCTTACATCGATCATGCCGTTCAGTAACACCCGGTTCACTAGTGTGCACTATAGATCAGCGGATGTAAATAACGAGCTTTAATTGTCTACAATTTTATCAACAGTTACCCGGAGAATTTTATCTAGATCGGTGAATCTATCTAAGAGCGATGCGACCAAACGATGCCTGAGACTGGTCTAATTAGTAAAGCTTGCTCCCTGTAAAGTCAAATATCACGTTATGTGACATCCCATGTGATGATCAATTTTTGATGAGACACAAAATAAATGTAATGTGGATTGAATGAAATGGACGCCACCTTTATTAAACACAACTGTTTCTAAATAACGTATTGAATTACGAACAAGATAAATGATTTAAGTTCATAAAGAAGTGACCAAAAATAAATTTTAACTCCTCTTTGATAGTTTGCACTTCCTTGACGTTTTTTTTTTTTGAAATTCTATCGACATTGCCGGATAAATTGCGTTTGCTATTCCCGTACATACAGAGAGCGTGACGGTTCATGGCACTGTGTAACAATACGATAGACCATGCAGTCTGATCCTGGCGTTGGGATGAAATGTGAGAACAATTTTTGTACACCCTGTGTGCTTACCTTCACCATATCTTCGTAGTGCAAGAAGAGTACATTTGGGTTTTTGTCATGTTTGGAAAACCAGTCTTCTTCGTAACGAATCCACTCTTTGGTAGTATCTAAAAAAACATAAAACATAAGAAACATCATGTGAAGACGCAGTGTTCACCAAGTCTAAAACAATCATACCATCTGAGAGAGTATTAAGCTGATATCAACCCTCCATCTGGATATGTCAGACTGCAGTTATTTATTTCTTGAACGTTTTAATTAGGACACAAATGCTCTTTCATTAAAATGGCTTAATGCTATACAGTAAAAAACAGAAATTTAATCCTAACGTCCCGCTTTGCAATTGTTGAAAAAAGTTTAGCCAAGTAATTATGAGCGCATCACAGTCCTAAAATAGCTCAAATAAAACAGATCAGCCCGCAGCAGTTATGAGTGTATTCTCTTAGTTTTCGCACTTTTGCTCATTAAGTGGTAGTTCTTTAATTTTCTGCGGAGCGCAAGGCAAAATTTCTGCTGCCTGATGTCATTTTTCATGAAATAAATAACCCCTTAGACAATTCGGTAAGTTTTTTTAAATGATCTGCTGACAAGTACCACTCCGCTGTTTGTTGATAAGAAATGTGCGCAGACATTAAGTCAATATAGATAACAGCAGAACAAATATTTAAAATGACTTGCAAAAAAATCCGTGGGTAACCAGAAATCAAGATCAATTTCCCTTCTTTCTATGGATGGCCTTAATAGGCCGATTATTTTGATTTGATAGATATGGCAAGGAAAAGGTGTGCATATGTAACGCAAGAGCCCGACTGGCAGATAAAAGGCAAAACCAAAACTTCGAAAGAAAATATTGGGATTAGCCTTAAAAAAGGCTTATCCGTTATTCTGTGTATAGGGGCCGGACACCCTCGATCCTAAGTCCTCTTATGTCGTCACTCATTTTTGATAATTCAAAACTTGTAACTGCTAAAGCACTGTCGATTCAAATGTTACCTTCGCCTAGCAATTCCATAAAAGTTTCGAACGAGCCTTTAACCATGCCGAACAACTGGAAATGATGGTACATCGATACGAGAATATCCTTGATATTTCGCGTGGGATGTATTATCTTGTAACGTGTGTTCCAAATTGCAGCCGGCATTATGTCACAGAAATGATGAGTATTGAGCACACGTGGAGACGGAAGACTCTCTAAGGTTTCTGCATCTGCAAATACACAAAGATTGCTGTAGAGATGATTTGGCTACAGTATTGTGTCTCTTTGTAAGCCAAGTCTGCTCAGTTACACACTGGCAATTATACTCTTATTGCTAGACTATCAACTATCGTATTGTTTTCACTCACACTGAAACAATCATATGATATTTTCCTAAAAAGGTTGCGTCCCATATCGACTGTAGACCTGTCAAATTTGATAATGCCATTGCTCTGTCGCATATGTCGAGTGACTCGACAGAAGCCTTGTCAAATGCGCAGCATTTCAAACGTAGTAAGACAGTTTCGTGTTTTGTGTTGGAAATTGACACTGCATGACGGTAGTGGTTTATAACAATTTTTGAAATCAAGATCTCTTTGTAATAACGTACACAATGGTCAACTCAGTCGCTGTATATTTAGTGCATTAATGGGCTTAAGAATCTTGCAAACAAAAGAACTGTTAATATACACTCGATCAGGGCCAATATAAGAATTGGCGACAATGAAAACGCACTAAAAGACAGGGTGGCGAAGATAAGAGCTAGAGTTCTGCATTATGTTGTCTGTATCCTGTTATCCCAATTAACACCCTACATATGATGCACGATGAATGTACGCGACCTAGTCAGCAGCCCAGTGGCCATTACTTAAGTACTGCTGAGTAACCAAGTAGAACTTTGCCAATGTGATCAAAGCTAAAGGTTAAAAAATCCTTGGGTTGGATATAAGAAACTATTCTCGACACAGACAAATCCCTGGGCATACATGTATGGGTAGCCCGTGTGTCCAGAGTGTGGTACTGATGTTGAAACCCCTAAACTCCTGGTTGAGTCTTGTCCAGGTTTATACAGGCTAAGGAGCAAGCCACTGGACAGCACTACATGCCTACAACATATAGCGTACGGCAACAACTGGAAAAGTGTGTTAGTTTTCTTAATTAAAGACATAGGCAGACTTGAAAACTTCTTTCAGGAAGAGTCCCGGCCGTTGATCATTGACAAGGCTCTAGTCGTGAGTTCAAGCTCAGTTGTTTCGTGCCGTTGGGCCCAGCTATGAGGCCTGCACACGTCAGACCACCTGCGGTCTTTCCTAGTTTCTTATAAGGCATTATTCATCTTCCTACTTTACCTGTCTGGGACATGCCAAATTTATCAAACTTTTTTACTTTTACAACCCTGGTGTTCACAATAATCGTAACATTCAGCTCAAGTACAATGCTTTCGATACATACATGTAAAGATCATAACCACTGAAGTGTTTTCTTCATATACTATTTTTAATGTATCACATTGTCGATTGTAACCCTACTGCAATTAAGAGGCAGTCCATATAAAAACCAGTAGATTTTCAAAAATCAGTCTATACGTCAAAATTTAAAACAACTTCATTTTTTGTACATGGGTAGGTATCCTAACAAAAACCCAAATGCCAAATTTTGCGCACTCAATGACCCCTAATTTCGCCGCTGGAGCATGATAACACAAATTGGCACAATTGGGCATATTAGCCGTCTCAAAAATCGCATGTTTTCAGCAACAAAAATGAGTAACATACAAAATAGATCAAAAGCTATATTTTGGTGGCTGAAATAACCAACGTATACTGTGC